>CAEMYA010000004.1:118875-161048 GCA_903131615.1 Diplodus sargus | reverse complement strand
TTTCTGGCCGTAGCAGAATCCATTTCTACCCAAACACTAGTTTGGATCCACCGCGCTTGTCTTCTTCCGGTCTCTAAGCCGTCGAGGACGCGCATTCAGCGCCATTTGACGTCATGTCCGCAGGACGGCGCGGGAAATTCGGGCCCCGAATTGCAGTACATTATGCAGCACACAGCCTGTACAAGGCAATGGAGAGATACGTGGGCGGGCTCATTCTTTTTGGTTTGGAACGCTTCATCACCTATTAGCATAGCAATACTTATAATGACTGTTCATTTTTTCACATCCTGCCCTAAGTCCCTTTAAGTAAGGGATAATGTATAGAACGGCGGTCTTCAGGACATGTCGCTTAGCAACCAAAGACGCCGGGGTGATACGTGACCGGACCACTGGCGGAGCAAAGATTTTAGAGCGGAGGGATACGAAATACGTGAATCAGAGGCAAAAAGGCCACTTTCCTTGACGACGGTCAGATATGCTTAGCAGCGGTCAGTTATACGAAAATAACAGACCGCCGAACGTTGGGAAGCCCCATTCAAGTGAATGGAGCATTCTGCAGCATAAAGAAGAGCCGTGTAATAATGGATGATTAATGAACTTTCTCACTGCGAGTCCATTGTTGGTGCCAAGCTGACTATAGTGGCTGCACTCTGCAAAGAAGCAAACTACACCTTTTATACCCACCTCACGCTCTACAGGGGTGAATGTTCGATACTGAAAAGATTTCAAATTGAAAATTGCTTTGATTCGACATAATAAATCTTAAAAGTGACGGTCTACTGATTCAACACAGAGCAGCAAGAGGTGAAGTCACAAAGTTGGATCACCGACGTAAAGACAGACAGACGGAGTTGGGTGACTTTGGGCCTGGCTGATACCAAAAACAGGCCAAATATAAATCAGAGAAAAGGAAGAGTTTCACAGTGCTTCAGATTGTATCAGACTGTGTCAATCGACTCTGTTTTAGTTTTTATCTGAATCAAGTCGTGACGGCCTACTTCTGTTATCAGTGGTGGTGTACATCGACTCAGCAGCAGTTTGAGTTGATGCTTAAGGCTGCACAAATCTATATTTTATATTAGCAGTGAATATAATGACCTGACCTGATCTGTAATGTGAATGGTGCTGCTCTTAGTGACGAGCACACAGACAATTCCCCAACTCTGCTGCTCCCCTCAGCTTTATGGAGCCTTTTTATTGTCTTCCAGCTCATTTCTAGGTTAAACGAAGCACAGCTTTACTTTTTGGGTGCAAAGTGGCACCACTTTCACTCTCACTGGATACATCTCCACGTCATGTCTTCATGAGCAAGCATTACAGGAATCGCTGTGTCTTCAACAGCAGTAACTAAACATGACTCCTGAAAGTGAACACAGTGAAACAGTAAAACCCAGCAGATGCTGAAAGGACAAACGATAAACTGAAAAGATTCAGTAAGAAGCTACAAAAGTACTGAGAGCTGAACTCACTGACTTTTAAAAACCTCTTTCTCTCAAATTTCCTGAGCTGTGTATCTATTTTATTGGGAGACGGGTGTTTGTTGCAGGTTGACTGCAGGCGTGATTCTTCACCGCAGCACGCTTGGCGCAGGACCATCGCTGCCGTGGCTCGGCTCAAATCGGAGCAGTAAAATTGCTAATGGAAAAGCAAATTGGCCAAATGTGCTAGTGGCTAAACGGCACAGCATGGCCAAAACTTCACTGCTACCGAATCTCACTCCAAACTAAATTGGAGAGTTGGCAGCCCTGATTTTAAGATACTGAATATTTTAACACCAAGAACACTACGCTACATACCCGACATTACAACACTTCATAACACCACGCTGGTCTCACGTGAAAACTAATCTAACTAAACAGCTGCCAATTCATTATTATGCTCTCCAGTGAAAGAAAATGCTTTCACTGAATGGGAACGTCACTATTATTTTGTTTTTAAAGCAGAAATGATCAAAATATCACAGGACAGTGCAGGGTATGTCTTTGCACTTGTCTTTATTTGAATATGTGGTGTCTGAGTAATCCAAAAGGAACAGAAAGCAATCAAGTTTTATTATTTAAAAGGTTCTGTAATTGTCATTTTCTATTTTTTTTTTTTTTTAACAGTATTCTAACAGTAATCACTGTCAGAAACCCTCTCTTCCTCTTCATGCAGTTCAAGGGAAAATAAATTTTCTGGTATCCCTGCACACTTTATCCAATCAGGACAGAGAATGCCATAAAGACGGTCCTGTCTGCTCGAGCGTAGAGCACGATCCTCCTGTTCTAGTACTGACACCGGCAATGGCCGAACAGTGGAAGCTACCAATTCTGGTGCTCCCAGCGACGGCTCACACCAAACATGAACGCTTGAAGAAAAGAAAGAGACAAAGAGAGCTACCTCAAAAAAAGTCAAGAGTTGTGGAACTATGGTGACATCAGGAGGAGGGAGGGGACTGCGAGACGGACAGGAAGTTAGCGGAAATGACATCAACACTGACAGCAGCTTTAATATTGTAATACTTGGATTAAAATCCTGACACTACACTGTTTAACTGGTAAGTAGTAATTATATTCCAATAGATTGTTAAAGTCACAACTCTGCATACTGCATGCAGTGTTGACATTAAGCCCACATTTTTAATAAGCGTTAAATATGTAACATGTGTAGCATTCATGGATCTGTGAATAATACATTGTTCTAGTAAGCGAGATGAGAAACATGTCCCCCAGTGCTGCTTCCTCTGCCCCCTTAATGACCTGTCAACAGATGTAGTTTCAACTTTATTCAAAAGTGATTAACTGAAAATGAAATTGAACTTGAGGCATGCACAGAGCCTTCCACTGTAACAGTACTTCCTTTTGTCTGAAGTTTGATCCTCTTACTAGAAAGTGTTTGGCCACCTTGTCCATTTTTGTTGGTACACTGGCTCCAAAGCAAATTCCAGAACCTCAGTCATCACAGGCACAGTATGAAAATGTGTATACACATTTAATCTCGGGGAGCCAGATGTTTATTGTGGCGCAGGAAAGGAAAAACACCCGCTGTATTCAGCGTCAGATGACCCCCAGGTGACCAAGACAGGCAATACTACAATAACCACAAGCAAAATGGAGGCTGCTGTGGCACTGACAGAGGCAGGGAAAGCCAGACTGGAGCGCAAGGAATGACGGTCTGGGCATCATAACAGCAGCTCAGTGCTGGCCTGCCCTGAGAGGAAGGTAGAAAAACTAAGAAAGTGTTGGAGTCAAATATTTTTTGCATCTGCTTGAGTTAAGTTTGTGAGCTGGTTTAGAACAACAGGGACAGTGGGAGTGGGTTGAGCCTGTGATTTCTCATTTTGAGTTGATTTTTACGACTAATAGCTGTTTCTTTTTTGGTCATTTAGGGTACACAATATGCCTGTAACTACTAGGAAATAACTAGAAAATATTTGACTCATCCAAAAACAAAAAAAAAACAGCTGGTTATAGCTGGGTTTTGTTTGAGTGGCAGAGGTAAATAAAAATGTTTATTTTAATTATTTAAAAGTTTATGTAATGATAAAGACTATTTAGGAGGAGCTTGTTTAATATTTATATAATTTATATAACTATACACACACACAGCTTGTCACAGAGAACAGGCATCAAGGCTAAAAGAATCAAGCTGAGTTAGATTAAATAAGCATGGTGCTTATTTCGGCCATTTTCCAGGTGTGTTTTGCAGCAGAAGAGTGTTAACGTCATGGCTTTTGTAAGGGTGCCCTGAGGGTTAAAACTGAAGAACAGTATAGAAAATGCAACAATATATGGGAGAAAGAAAATTAAACTATATTTCTGAAAACATGGGTAAACAGTTATTTTTTGTGAAATGTCATTGTGATGAATTGTGTTGTGTTTGTGTTTGTTTGTTTGGGTTCAGCCACAACATTGAACTAGTGCAAAGCGGTTTACCCCTGTTTGCGTGCAGAACTTCAGGGAAGTGCCTTGCATGGACTGCAGCAGTCATTTTTGTCAATAAATGTTCCAGTAGCATCTTCATAACCTTGAACAAGGAGGCGAGTTTGGCGACGCATCGGTGAAACTTGCAGAAAACTAAGAATGATTTGTAAGCACCATTTTTAATTTGCACGAAAGTTAGACTGTTGATTGAACAAATTGCAAAGTTGTGCAGAATTCACAGGGTTTGGTAAAATTTGCATTAATTGTTGGGACAACAATGGAGGGACTGATTCCCAATCTCTTGTCCCCTCGAGGAGCACAATGGACAACACACACTCCCCCGAGCATACTTGCAACTCGGGAACAACAGGCATAAATAGTCCAACACGCCTCCCATAAACCTCTGTGAGGGAAATAAAGGGAGAGGGAGTGAGGGAGGTTTTGAGCCATTCCACAATCAGCGCATAGTGTAGCATGTTAAGTGATATAGAGGTGGTAAGCCTGGTGCATGTTACATCCTCAGTCTCTTCAACATCTTCTTATTGATTATTCATACTAATAGCGGTAATTTAAGGCGAATATGCCAGGCCGGTCTATGAATCGTCTCATTCCAAATGCCTCATTACATAGCACACACCGACATCTCTCTGTTATTGTGCAGGATTGGGGCATTTTCTAGAAGCTTATAAGTCACTCAGCCTCTCTGCAAAATGTTGAAGTTATTACTGTCGTAGGTCCTTCCAGGGCAGCAGTAAGGGCTGATGACTGCATTATTTCCAAGTTGGTTGCACTGCTGTATGTCTACATATTGCTAATCTTGGCCCTGTTTCCCACTTATTATTCATTTCAGAAGTCAGGAGAACATTTCTACACGTGTTTCCTGAAGCAGCACACACGTATTAGCTTAAGAGCAGTTTGTAAGATATGTCAAGAATTTTAGTTCAAAGGGTTAAAAAAAATGAACTAGCATTATCGACAGAGTGTGAGGGAACAACGGTGTTGACATTATGTCAAACATTTCTCTGTGCTGTGTTGCAGAGATGTCTACTGAGGTTGCTAACAAGCTAGCCCTGGCCTGCCCTGCCCCTCAATACCAAAGCGTTGTTCTAGGCCATCGCTCATTGGTGCCATTCACCATCACCGATGGCAGACATCCATGCCGTTTTTATACACAGTTGTGTTCGCTTAGCTTCCTTGGCTAGTCGGCCGACGTTGTTTTGTGCATATAAGGCTGAACCAAGCTGAGTTACAGACATGTGTTGTGGAGACGAGGACGCTTTTGAACCTGACACAGGGATGTATGTCGGTGGTAACAGGAGATACTTTCCTCTGCTAGGTGAGACAGCTGGAGAGCCATGCCAGAGCAACAGTGGGAAACAGTGGCAGCTACAGAGGTGAGCTAATGCGCAACTGCTGCCTTAAGACAACACTGAAGGGACACGCTGCCTCCAGTTCATATACATCGTCCGACCCTTCTGCCAGAATCAGAGACTCAGAATGCCTATATTGTCACAGCACACAAGTACGAACAAAATTGAGTAAGCAGTCCTTCTGATGGTGCATTCACACAACAAATGAAAGTGACGAGAGTAAAAGCCAAAGAATAGTGTGCAAAGAAGTATCAAATCAAGTCAAGAATTAAACAAAAATATGTCCAAGGTAGACAAGCGGCCGAGGATTCCAGAAATTTACGGTAGTAGCGGCTTAGGTATTGCACTTTATAGAATTTCAGCGGCCATATGTACAGAAGTGCAAGGAATAAATGAATAGAATAATGCGTTCGCTATTCTGTTGGAATTAAATATTTGTGCAGTGTTCTGAAAGTGTATTTGTAAACATTTAGAGTGCTGGTAGTCCCACAGCTCAGTGATCTGAATACTGCTTTGAAAATGTGACTAAGGAGATATTGCTGATAGTCACATCGTTATTACTGTTTTCCAGCGTTCATTGCTCTAGGACAGAAGCTGTCTTTGAGTCTGTTGGTGCGTGATTTAATAGGCCTGAACTGTTTGCCAGAGGGCAGAAGCTCCAACTGATAATGTCCAGCGTGGGACGCGTCTTTTAGGATGTTGGCTGGCCTGCTGAGGCAGCGAGAGCTGAAAATGTCCTCCAGGGAGGGCAGTGAGCAGATGTTGATTTTTTGGACAGTATTGATGACCCTCTGAAAGGCTCTCCTGTCCACCGCTGAGCAGCTGGCATACCACATAGAAATGGAGTACACCAGCATACTCTCGATGAGGCAACGGTACAAGGACACTCGCAGCTTTTCCTGTGGGTTGTTTTGCCTGAGGCAGTGCAGTTACCGCTGTGTATTCTTGACTAAGTGGCCTAAGGATAAGCTAGCATTAGCATCCAGTGGGATGTAAACAACTGTCACTATGACAATGGCAAACTCACAATGAAGGTAAATAGGCCTGCATTTAACTGCCGGGTACTCCAAATCAGCAGACCATGGTCTGTCTATGATTTTGGTCTTAGTGCACCAGTTGTTGTTTACATAAATGCATAACTTCCCTCCTTTGCTCTTACAAGAGTCTGTGTTCCTTTCCCAGCGAAATGCTGTGCTGCTAGCTCAAAAGCTCCGGCTGGGATGAGTGAGTCCTCGATGAATTTGTAAGTTTAATTAGTCTATTTTGTTAGTGATGGATCTGTCATTGGTGAAAGATGCTGGGTAGCTGGGTTTGTGTGGCTGTTCCCTTAACCTAGTGAGTAGACCAGACTGGCAACCAGACTTGGTTCCTGTGTCTCCTCCCTTGCCGGGGGCCAACCACAGTCCATGGAGATCCCGCTGTACTGGCTATCTCCTCTGGTATATTGCGTGGGTGCAGAAAATCACTTGTAACTGCCTGCTTATTCTGTAAACCTATGGTCAGAAGATCCTGTCAGCTGTAGTCTATACATTTGAATGACTAAACATAAGATTGTCGATCAGACATACAAAGAAAAATTCACTTTGAAGCACAAAGAAAGAGAGCATCGAGCTGCTGCGACTATAGTAACTCCTCTGTTTTCCAAGGTTGCAGTGCTGGCAGAATACAGTCAGCAAATAGGGCCACTTAGCTCCAAGTCTAACTGAGTTACTTACTTGTGACAGCTAGTGTCTACAGCAAACAGTGTAATGAGCAGCAGTCAGCAGTGATGGTGCCCCCTATAGTTTTGGAGCTACCTTTGAATTCTGATCATTTCTCACAAAACTACACCCTGAAGCTGACTGTCTGCGGAGCTGAATGCGATACTAATTACATGTGTTGCTGTTAAAAATATATACATCAAAAAGTGTGAGTGCTGTAGAGGACAGTGAACGAACAAACAGTAAGTCTGAAAAGAAAAAAAATGTCTTTGGTTCCTCCTGCAGGTTCTGGAGCTTCTGAAAATGTTTTTTCTTTTTTTTGTTTTCAGGTTTCCACATTTTCAGATCAGCTGAATACAGAAAGGAAGCAAAAAGTGAGAAACACAGTTAAGTGAGGCAGGAAGAAAACACTAAGTAAGGATTAATGATGAAAGACAGAAGGAAAAATGGAAATAGAGGAAAGAAAAGGCAAGAATGCATTTTTTAGTTTTGTGTGCAACAAATAGAATTTGTCTACTGTTGGCTGAAAAAGAAAAAAAGACCTTTGTATTCTAGGAACTGTACTCTCCATTTAATGCAAGCTTCAGTCCAGCTTTCTCCTCATGTAGGCACACAGGGCAACAAACACAACAAAAGACTCAAGGCAAGGCAAGGTAAGTTTATTTGTATGGCACAAGTGCTTTACAGGGGCATAAAAAATACATTAAAAACATTAAAAATAGCATTAAAATACATTAAAAACTAGGAAGACATCAAGAAACAAAATATCAAAACAAGTAAACAAATAGGAAGGCAGGCTGAAACAGAATAGTTTCAAAATAGACAAGACTAAAGAATAAAAGTCACAGTGAAGTTCAAAGCCTTGAGATCACTTTGGTGAAAGTCCATTGCAAACAGAAAGGTCTTCAGCCTTCTTTAAAAGAGGCGAGCGTGGAAGCAGATCTGCAGTTTTCTGGGAGTTCGTTCCAGATATGCGGTGCATAATAAGGGTTAGGGTTAGGCTGCTTCTCCATGTTTAGTTTTGACTCTAGGGACTGAGAGCAAACCTGTACCTGACGACCTCAGAGATCAGAATCAAAAATGTACTTTGGCCCTGAACCATTCAGTGCTTTATAAACTGACAGCAGGATTTTGAAATCTATTATTTGACTTGCAGGAAACCAGTGTAAATATCTGAGAACAGGAGTTATTGTGAGGACGCAAGCAGCAGCATTCTGAATCAGAAGCAGCTGTCTGACAGATTTTTTTAGAGAGTCCCGTAAAGACACCGTTACAGTAGTCAAGTCTACTAAAGATAATTGCATGGACAAGTTTTTCCAAATCCTGCTAAGACAAGTCCTTTATCCGTGTTGATATGGTTATGTAAATGTATGTGTCGTCTGCGTAACTATGGTAACATATTTTGTTGTTTTCCATTATCTTAGCTAGATGGAGCAAATATTGAATAGCAGAGGCCCCAGAATTGAGCCCTGGGGTACTCTGCATGTCATTTTCATCCACTCAGATGTGTAATGACATATAGACACAAAGTAAAACAGCTTAGTGCTGTACCAGAGAGTCCAACCCAGTTTTCCAGTCAGTCCAGTAGTATATTGTGGTTTACCGTGTCTAATGCAGCACTGAGATCCAGTAATACTAAGACTGAAATTTTCTCCACTTTCTATGTATAAACTAATGTCACTGAGGACCTTGAGACTAAAAGCAGTCTCAGGGGCAAACAGGGCTTGTGCGCGATTTTTGTTTTTGGTAATAATGTCTGAATAGAAGGACTGCCCTGACTTTTTCAGTTGAATAGTAAAAAATGTAAAATCTCACTTTATAAATGTCAAAATGAACCTGGAGGTTTGTTTTTTACGGAAGCCCTAAACAACCATGCATTCATATATTTTATTTCCCCGTTTTCCTGTGATAACGAGTTAATTTTCTCAATTTTCCCGAGACAACGAGATTATTTTCTTGAGATCTCGTGATAACGAAACTTTGTTTTCCCGAGACAACGATGTAATTACTTCGAGATCTCAAGAAAACAAAACGAAAGTGTAGTATACGAAATCACTGCAGGAAACATCATTCACTGTAGCAATGTTGGAGAAGCAGGAGCATATCGATCACCGCGTCACATATCTTTTCAATCAAGGCCTGACACAGGCTGAAATAGCGTTATATCTTGCTATTACAGGTAATATACGCATTAATGTGTGTAATCTAAGAAGACGGTTAGCAAGGCTTCAGCTATATCGGCGTCGCAATCTAAGTGGGCCTGATGTCGTCGTTGTAGCATCCCCAGCTGGATGATAGTCAGACTCTAACTGATGGTCCAAAGTGTTTATTAAAGGAACCTTGTACACTCGAATACACCTTGGGACACACCGTAAGAGCTTGTACCCTTTATCAGCCAGGTGCACAGTAAATCATTTCATCATGTTCAGCAAAAACCATGCAGGCACACTTCCAACACGCAGACACACGGTTCACAAGAACAGGGGTGTTCTCGTTTCACAGCGAGACGCTTTCAAAATAAAAGTCCCGGATTTAGCGTCTAATATAATTAATGAAATAATAACCTGGCTTCCAAGAATATCAGTAAACTAAATGAAAATAAGATTGTTTTATTAACAATCACATTAAAGGTCATTTACAGTCGTTACACTAACTGACTGACTCATTCACACACACACACACACACACACACTCTCACTCTTAATTATATTGTTAAAATGTTTCGTTTTTTCGCGCCACATGTCACTGTTTTTTCAGTTATGTAGCGTTTCGAGACAACCTCAGTTTGAACATTTTTTTTACACAGATATATAACTCTCAGAGAAATACACAGTAATGATCAGAGAGAGCAACATCAGATATCAGAACCTCAGAAATCTTCAGACCCTTGGAGATGACCAAGTCTAGGATGTGGCCCCTGTTGTGTGTGGGCAGCGTCACATGCTGAGTGAGTCCAAAGTTATAAAGGACAAAACTCAATGTGTTCTTCTAGTCATTTTATCCTCAGGTAAGTCAGTGCAGTTAAGAGACAGTAACTCAATAAAGCCATCAAAAAAGTCTGTACAGTATTTAGGTGGCATGTAGAAGTTTAGAAATATAGCCCAAGAAGATAAGTTCAACTGAAAAGCCACATATTCAAATTAAGTAAAATTTCCATCATCAACATCTGCTTGCATCTGAGTAACTCATTAAACAGAACTCTAACACCTCCTCCTTTTGTATGCATTCTACTCTAACTTATGAAAGAGAAGTTTGGTGGGCCTGATACAAATGTGAACAGCTGCGCTGTTATCCTGGTCTAACCAAATTTCATTAAAAACATAAAACTAAGATTGTGTTTGATGATAAAATCATGTATTAAAAAAGATTTTCCTGCCAGAGACCTGATGTTTATTAAAGTTAGATTTAGTGAATCAAACCCCACTGTGCAATTTGTTGCAACAGTTTGTGACTGACGAGGAATGGGGGCTAAATTCAATATATTGGCAAATTTAGTCGAGCACTTCATGTTTTCATTACCTGTCAACACGGGAATTGAGGAGGTTACCTGAATACCAACGGGCCTTGGCTTTTCTGGGGGGAAAAACATAAATGATATCAACTCTGTAGCCTTAGTTACAGTTAGTTGTATTTCTACATGGACGGGATGCGCTCTGCTGTGCTCTTAAGTGTAATATAGCAGACTTCCCGTCAATATCAAAAACATCTGTGTTTCCCTGGCACAATAAATGTGTATTGTGACTTGAAAATGGAATGGTTGGCAGTCGTATTGAATGTGAAATCTGCGCCTATACAAAGTATTTAGTATCTTCTTGCTACAAAGTGAACCACTGAGCCACAGCACAGTCTATAGATACAAAAAAAACAGGCGCTAAATCCATTTGATCTGAGTGAATTACCTCTCTGTCTGTGTCTAATAATAACTTTAACCTCAGCCAAAGAGTATTTGCCTGTTCACTTTCGGTTGCTCCCATTGTGCAGCAGAGCCAATGCCCGCCAGCTCCAATCCAATTAGCAACAGTAGCAACTCTCCCTCACTTCCACTTAATATGCTTTCTCAACTTTTTTGTGGGATTAGAGAGGGGGATATACTGTATAATAAGGGGGAGCACGCTGTGAGGTGCCCGAGAAGCAACGGACTAACAGTGCAGCCGGGATACAGCAGACCCAACACACGTCCTGACATGAACCAGCATCAATGAAACCATTGATAGAAAGTACATACACTTATTCATTTGAACTTTTATTGTCTTTTTAATGCAATTTGAAAGTTTCCCCCCCCAGACACAAATTCTGTTATTTCCTTTAAATATTTGGTGAAAACCCCCAAAACTAGAAGCACATTAGTACATCTGGGGTTTAAGTATGATACTGAGTGGAAGATCAACACACTTCTTTTTGTTTATTTTAACAAAGATGTCTTTATTCTCCACCAAACAAACTACATAAAGGGACTTGATAAAGGATTTGAGATAATTATGATGATTTGATATCAAATGTATCTGGATCCCTCGTTCGTCCTGACCAGAGCTTGTGAGCGGAGCTGAGCGGCGAGAATTTCCGCTCCCCGCTTACGTGGGTGTTTGCTCCATCGCTCAAAGTTATACCAGACAGCTCCGCTCCAAGACCGCTCTCCGCTCACCTAAAATTTAATTCAGCTCCGGTGAAATCGCTCCACGCTCGCTGAAATTTAGAAGACGGAGCAATTCCTATGACCTGTCTGCTTGCTTTTCTAAGTATTTTGCAAACTCCATCTCTCAACAAATGACCTCTGATGTAAGCTAACCGTTTAAAGCACACGTGAGTCTGGACTTGTGCATGGCCTAGGCTCGTGGAGAGCGGTGTCGGAACGGAACTGGAGCGAAGCGGAAGCATTGCTCTGGCCTTTGGATTAAAACCCGCTCTGCGCTCCGACTATATTGCGCACGCTTCCGTGCTCCGCTCCGTTCACATGCCCTGGTCCTGACCAATAATGCCAGTAGCATGAGTAATAGGCAGGCTATTCTACAATCTACAAACTTCATGTTATATTGCAGCAAAGATCAGCACACTATGGGTAAAGTCTGAAAATCCTAACTATTGGTATCAGAGACTTGGTAGAATTCTGTGACTTCAGTTTTAACTGAAATGCAGTCGGTGATGGCTAGGAAAGAGCTACGTGCTAGGATTCTGCACAAACCCTGAAACCCAAATGTCCAGAACCAAATCCAGCTGAATTTGACTGGTACCACCAACGTTTTTGCATTGGTTTATTCATTACTTATTATCTTGCCAATCTAATGTAATGCCTTGGCTACACTTTGTCTCATCCTCAATTTCAGGACATGTCCTCCAAATAAAGCACATTGTTTGTCCATGTCTTTTAGAATGACACAGAAGTGTTTTTTGTTGTGTTTTGTTGTTCCGATCTGTCGCAACTATCGTACATTATTAAATCATCAGCTGTGCCGTCCAATCCTGTCACAGGCCTATAATCTTGTAAATAGCACTCAAGTTGAAATCTAAGTTGTAATTCCAATTGGCAAAGTTGGATTTTTCTGAAACATGCCCCATATCCAACCTGGCATTTGTCAACACTCTGATGAGTGCTCAAAGCCAAACTTCCATGACACCTCGCCTCAGCCAAACTCAAATGGAAGGGATTTTTCGAGAAAGACATGTATTATAGTAGTCAAGGTGAGTTGAAATAAATGCAGTCGGACAACCTTCAGATCCTTACAATAATATGTAGCTGATAAATGTGAGTGCTTCGTGTGAGAGGAGAGTGGACTGAGTTGTAGAACTGATAACTGACTGTTATGGAACTGATTTGAAGATTTTGCTCAGAAGTTTAAACGTTTTTTTCATTGTTATACTGTTAATGTCTCGGCCCCTAATGAGCCACAGTGCAGCCTGAGGTCTTTGGGCACGGGTATCCAAGTTGTTCCAACTGCTCACTTTGTTGCCTTTTTCAAAGTATGACCCTCAGGTTAGACAGTCTTGTCTCTTGTGATAAAGTCTGATGCTTTGTTGATCCATCCATCCAGGCTGTTCTCTCAGGTTTATCGCCTCATAACATTACACTACTTTCTCCTTTCCCCTTGACTTGAAAATATTCATACTCCATATGGTTTTTGTGGTTTTATTTGAACATTAGAATGTGTTATTTTGGGACATTTGGACTGGACTGATAAGGTCCTCGGGGGGGACAGTTTCCTTGAGAGGCATGAAAGCAGAAACCTAGCGCAGTATGAATGAAAGAAAGACATTTGGAAACAATCAAACCTGAATCCGGACTCCTTAAAAACTGCCCCCAAAATCGGATTATTTATTTGCATCCAAACAGGTCAGAACTGCAGCGTGTTTGCTGTATACATCAATCGAAAGTTTATTTTTCTCAGAAAAAGTGAAGACTTTTGCTGCCGTCGCTATTGTTGTACTGACACTTTGAAAGTAACAGGGCCCAATCCCAAACCGCATGACTGTAGTAGCCATCATACAGCATGTTTAAGTAGTCCTTCATCGTAGTCACAAAAGGAAAGAAAATTAATGAGGAATTACACTCGAGCTATAACTAATACAAAACAGTTTCTATTTTTGCCATTTTTGTCTTACTAAAGTGTTAAAATTCATAATATTTTTAAAAACAGAGTAAGATCCAAAAGAGGCGCATGCAAGTGCTCTTTCTTGTTCTTCTTCTTCTTGATCCTTGATGTCTGTGCGAGTGAGCTGGGCTCTCTCAGATCACCAAAGTCTCCCTAACTTTGCCCTAACTGTGCACAGAAGCCTCCAGAGTGTTGCCTTGAAGAGGGAACACACAGCAGCTTAGGCTTTAGCCTCTATTTTCAAAAACCACATCAAAGACAAAGCACTGCCATTGTGGTGCATCTTCAAATGCATTATAATAACTTTAATAGATATTGTCCTAATGTGCAAATAGAATCGTTGGCAAAGAGTGCCGTCTACAGAAACTTATCAGCTGACGATCTGAGATGCTACAATACTGAACATACAGCTAAAGTCTGAATTGATCCTTCCACAACAGGGTTATGCTATTTATTTATTTATTTTATATGTATTATATTTGCGCATATTAAGAGTAAGGTATGGATCACAGCAAATCTATAACAGAAAGACTGATTCCTGTCTTAATTATTAGACGGCACTCGGCTTATCTGGATGAGTGAACATTGGAGAATCACTACTTACTTGACTGGCTTAAATTTATGTGGGAATACTTTCACACTTATTTGTAGGATGTTGCATTTAAATTATTTGTGTGCAGCTTCTGTTCTGACCCATACAGATGAATAATGTATGATTGACTGAACATGGTATGCATAAAGCAAAAACAAATCCCACAATAATCAGCATACTTTCAAAACATACACGTGTGTATGCAAATTGTCCAGTGAAACCCTCAGAAGCCAAATCAAGCCTATAGTTGATGGCTGTAACTACTGTTTGGAACAATTAAATTTACATTTAGCAGACGCTTTTGTCTAAGGCGACTTACAATAAGTACGCTGGGGCGTGTGGTCTGACCAGGGTTTGGAGGTAGATGGGTGCAATTACGTTGATGAAGGCCAGCGCCATCGTCTTGAACAATTTCCTGGCAAGGGTCCAGCTTTTGTGTAAACATCCTCCATCACATTTTTAGATATTGTATAAATCAGTGGATTAAAGACGAAATATAAACTCACGGCAGACACAGAAAGTTGTTGTTGCACTGCCCTCTGTGAGCTTATTTCAACCATAACATATCTACTTTAATATATTGACCTATCTTAAAATCAAGTGAGCTCTAACCATTGGCTCAGCTATGATACATAGCAACTATTGTGTCGCCCTGAACAAAAACAAGGCACTGTGCAACATGTCACTGTGTTTCTGAGAACAGCACTGGAGCTAACAGGTAATACAACAGCTCCGTTGTCACTGAAAAGATGGATCATGCTTTGATCCGAAGAATATTCGGCATACGCTAGAGATCACAGATCACAGGGATTGTATTGGACCAGAGACATCAAACCAAAGTGTCCGAATAGCACTGAGGAGTTTTTGCCAAGCTGGAAATGAGAGAAAAAATGTGTAATCTTTGTCAAGAACAGCTTCAAGAGTTTGCCTACACGCTGTTGATTTAAATGTCCACCTCACACACACCAGCTTGCCCAAAGTCTCCCCCCAAAAAAACACACCTCTGGATTTGTTTCACCCACGGTCACAACAGCAGGCTTGTTAATCATTGTCTGTTGAACCAACATGGTATTGAATTACATCGCTCAACCAAGGTACGATTACAGGCTTTTACATAATGTCATATGTAGGCCTATATTAAACGGGTGACGTTGCTCCACAAGCAGTGTATTGACAGGAGGGGTATTATACCATAGAATCACTCCGTTTGTTCCTCTGGAGTGCATGTAAAGAGGTAGAGTGAAGGGATTCTCCACGACTTGAAAAAAAAATGCTAAAAAAACAGTCACCAATTATACTCAGTATGCTCCACCTAAATTCCGCTGTGAACTTTTAGTTACACTAAGGGGGATACAACATGTGCAACCTCCTCTATTTTAAACCCAAACATGCCCTGATAGCGTAGCATTGAGGAACTCGTGTCAGAATTTTCCTGGAGGGCTGGAGAGGCCTATAGGAAAAGAGCCTGCAGCCATAGCTGAAGTGAGCTGCAGTCACTTCACATCACCGTCAGTGAAGTGGCCATGGGCAACAAGTTTGACTGTACCGAATGATCCAGGAAGAGCTGAAGGATATGGTTATATTGTGTATTACTAATGCTTTTTACTGAGACAGCATTAAAGCAGTGATGGAGAGTCTACTTCAGGCCTGATGGATGTGTTTATCTGCTGGTATTGTCCTTACAATGAAGAAAAGGTTGACGATGGTGTCAAGGCGTTTGTCTAAGCCGCATTAAAACTGTATGGTATCATGTATATAGTGTTGTAGTGCTGGAGATCGGTCTTGGTCTCGAGACCATTTTTTTTAGGTTCTTGGTCTTGTCTTGGAATCGAGGGCATTTTTACTTGGTCTTGTCTCGGTCTCAGACTGGGCGGACTCAGGTTTTTTGAACGTGACCGGTCAAGACTACTGCTGATAAGCTTTTTGTCCATGCCTTACTGATAAGAGTGAAAAAGGACCCTCTCAAAGACAGCTAATAACTTCAAATCATTGGTAGTGTAAAGATTTCCCCCAGCTGCAGCCGCTGCCTGCCCGGTGTCAGTGTGAGAGTGACTGACACGCCCCCCAGCACACAGAGTATGGAGACGACAGGAGGAAAGCCGCTGTGTGACCTCGTAAGCAGTAGGCGATTTGAGGGGGGATGCCATACCTCTTGTTACCAAGAAGCATCCCCCTTGTTAACCTGGCATCAGTCTCCATCCCAGAGTCAAGCCAGGCACGGCTGCTTTGTGGTCCAGCTGCCTGGTTTATTTTTCACGAAAGCCGCAACAAGCTGCACAGAGCAGATCGCGCCAACAGGAAGTCAGAGACACAGGAACGGCACAGAGCATCCGGACAATTTTCAAAATAAAAACACCCTGTGTGGACTCCCGATTGTTATTCTGGTCATTTTTCGTTTTTTATCCAAAGTCGGACAGGCAAAAGGCTTCGCTTCTGGAACGTTCCTGCTATGAATCTTGTTCTCTTTATACATTAATGGTATGATGCCATGCAGTATAAAACCTGTAGCAGATCAGACATGTTTATTTTCAGTAATGTTCAAGTTTTTTCTGAAAGTTAAACTTTCAACCTTGTCACGGTTCATGGCGCGTGTGTACCGTTCGGTTCATAGCCACGAGCAACTTCTTTAACTCATTTACTAACGAGGTGAAGTGTGTACACTCCAGTGCAGCAGGTAGTGATACTGAGCTGGATGCCAACCACCAGTAAACAAGACAAAGAAGCAAAGTGTTTTAGCAGACAGTAATAGAGTATCTTTGGGTCAGCTGTGGAGGAAAGGGAGAGAGTCCACAGGACAACTTCTATTCCCCGGAGCCTAAACAGCCTGACAGTGACGAGTCATACGGGGCAACATGCAGAACGTAAGGAGTGGTGTTTCATAGCCAAAGATGTGCAGCCTTTTGCCGTGGTGCAGGGTGCGGGATTTTGTTGAAGGGTTAAACATTCAAGCTACGATATAAAGTAAAATCCTCTTCCCGCAAACACTTCAGTAGCACAACAATCCCCGCACTTTAAGAAGAGACCCGATGAGGAATTGTTAAAGAGTTGTCTGACAGACATGTAACGCTTGCTAGTGATGGATGGACCTCCAGGGCTACTAAAAGTTTCCTGATTGTGACTGCTCATTACATTACATTAGTGACAGTGAATAACTATTTGTTCTTAGCATATGTTAAAGATAACTTTCCTTGCCAAATAAGTGAAAAGCGTGCTGGAACTAGTAATATCACCTCTCGTGCAGTGCCAGAATCTTAACTACTTTTAACCTAAGACTGTCACAATAATGTATCAAATGTCAGACTGCCTCATTCTTTCAGTTTTAACCTGACTATACAAAACATAATTGATTTTCCCAACGATCAGTGTATACCGAACTGTGGATTTTGTGAACTGTTCCACCCCTAGAACACAGTTATAAAAAGACAGTTGCAGTAGGTAGAGAAGGAAACTAACTGGATAAAATAGAATTGTAGAATTAGAAATGTCACAGCTAGGACGACGTCTAACTTTTACCATCACCTCGAAAGCAAGCATAAAGACAGGTTAGCTAACAGTTACCATACAAAGTTGAACCTTAACGTTATATCAAAAGTCTTGGTATATTTCAATTCCTCCATCTGGAGACAATAAACGAAAATAAGCTCAACTCTTTCCATGGTCGTTTTAGGCATTTATTTGCCAACTTTCAAAGCACCGACAATATTAGCCTACAGCTAAGTTAGCTTGCCAACATTAGCTCACAAGGCATTGTTGTCACAAGCAAGAAAACAGAACAACGTCGATGAAATGGGCCATATTTCCTCCACAAAGTGTGTGACTGTGATACACACAGACGTCAAACTGGAGTTGTGTGTGCTAGTATAGAAAGAACAGGCATTGAGGAATAATGTTTGGGTAAAATATAAATCAAGCAAAATTAATGGTTTAAAACACATTGTTTCAAAAGAAAGGTCTTGGTCTTGTCTCAGTACCCTCTGGTCTTGGTAGGTGTGGTCTTGACTACAACACTAAGGAGGCATCATTTGAACAAACAACCATCATTGATGCACTTACAATTTTAAACATTTCAACACATTTATGCAGCACTGAGTGAAGGCGGATGGAAATTCAGGTGTATCCTCTTTGTGTTTGTTTAACCTGGAACAAAACAGACTGTTACTTTTAAATGTCACATAAGAATCACTGATGTTCTGGCTTTGCCTTTAAACCTCAAATGTCTGCATATCCAGCTAGGTCTCTGGAGAATGACAGTGTAGTCTTCCGAGAGCATTTATGTCATTAAATATTGATAAAATAATAAAACCTTACTTTGGAGTGGGGAACGTGCTTGACAGCACTTTCTTGTTGTGAGTCAAGCCAACCTCTCCCACACGAGGATCGAGCTGAGTCAGGCTGCTCTCAGGCACGCGGTAATCCCCTCAGTATTGTTCACATCACGGATCAGCGTGGTGCTCATCCCCGCGCTAAAGAGTGGGTGAGGTGGTAAGGACAGACAGAAAGAAAACATGAAGCGTGTGGATACAGGTGCAGGGAAAAAGTTGAGCTGTCTTCTGATTCCGGCAGGATAGATCTTCATAATGTCATCCCTCCCTATGCCCATTTGCAAGCATGAAAACCACTGGATATTTTTAATCTATCCAGTTGTGTTTCTGGTGACCAAAAGTTGTTTTTTTAACAAGAAATTGTCATGCCATCTTTAGGTATCTTGAGCCACAACATGATCTTTTCCTTGACCTAGCCAAGTAAAGTGTTTTGTGCACCTAAACTTAAACAGACCATTAGCACAGTGTTGTTACAATATAAAAACTGAAACACACAATGTTTTCTGTCAAACGAAATCTACGCAGAGGTAATATCATGGCTTGGGCTTGCATGGCTTCTTCTGGGATGGGCTCATTGATTGTCTTCGATGATGTAACACTTGATAGCAGCAGCAAAATGAAATCAGAAGTCTACAGAAACATTTTGTGTGCCAATTTAAAAAGAGATGAAATCAAACTAATCAGGAGATCCTTCATGCAGCAAGACGACAACCCAAAACACACTGCCATAGATTGCATGACATGGGGGGATTTTTTAAAAAATGGCAGATTACATGCAAAATCGGGGCGTCATGGCGATCGGGTTTTAAATGCGTTGAAACTGAGGAGTCATCACACCTGAATGTCTTGGCCCTGTGCCTGCTGGTTCTCACAGTAACGAATGTGGGGAAACAGGTCTACTGCTTGTGAACGCTCTTCTCTGCATGTCACCTCACAGAGAAACCTTGCTGTTCCACTTGATTCGTGGAGTTAGTCCATCCTATACTCCAACTATCTGGATGATGGGCGAGTTTCTGCCAGGTTAAAGCAGCATGAATGGCGTGGACAGAGACCGGCCCCTCTACCAGCAAAACAGGTTTAGTCCATCTTTTTCTGCACTGTCCTTCTGCTATGCCGAGACATCCATTTAAACCCCTGACCTGCGGACTTATCGCAACCACATGTGGAAATGTGGCAATCAGCTGTTCTCCATGGACCTGCGGCAAGACCGGTGACCTACTTTTGTGACGCTCATCCTGCAGGATCACGAGGTAAAAATCCTCCGACAAACTGTCAAGAACATGACATCACTCAAACACTGATAAAAGCTGGACCATGTACTAAGACAAATGCTTCCCAGACTACCACCGTGCTCTTCAAACAACAGCAAACAAAACTCTGTCAGACTGAAAACCACGGGAGCATACTATGGAACCCGAAAACAAAAACATTTATACGTAGCGTCATATCAAAGATTGAACAACTCGAACATTTATTAACAGACTCAAACCTCGATTACTTGTTTCTCACAGAAACTTGGTTAACTCCTACAACTCCTTTATCTGTATTTAATGTCCCAGGCTATAAGATATACATACAAGCCAGATGTAAAGGGAAAGCCAGGGGGGTTGATTTATGTTAAAGAGAACATTCAAAGCAAACAAATTGATATTAGGGGTCACTATTACTTTATCTCGTGAAATGTCATTTGTTTTTTTCAGTCTATCGACCTCCTACTGCTACCAATGTTTTTGACAATTTATCAGAAATTCTTAAACAACATTAAGGTAAAGAAGTTATACTTCTGGGTGACTTCAAATTGAAGTGACAAAGCACGAAGGAAGGCACTTAAGGATATTGCCAAAACATATCAGATGATACAAAATGATGAAAAAAAAACAAAAAAAACCACAAGAATCACAAAATCTTCTCAAGGCCTATCGGATCTATTTTATTTTACAAATAAACCAGATAGGATAACTCAAACATACAGCTTGATTACTGGTTTGTGAGATCATAATTTCAGTCTAGCTCCTAGAAAACTAACTAGATCATGGAATAGGAATCAAATCTCACTGAAAAATAACCCAAATATACCTTTTATTTCCAAAGTAAGACCTAGCATTTATTGAAAATGAAATAAAACAAATTGGAATGACACTATTGAAAATAAATCCTGTGAGCAAGCATGCAATGATCTAGTGCAAAACAGTCTGCCTTGGTTTATTAGCGATCTCTGGGGCTTAATGAAAAAAGAGATGCCTCCCTAAAAAAATTTTAAAAAAAAAAAGGTCTGAGAGATAATGCAACTAAAAGGCAAAAGCAGATTTCTTCCTTGAAATTATTAGACATGCCAAAGGGAACAGTAAAAGACTATGGAAAAGCGTTCACAAACTGGCTGGAAATGAAAAGCCCTCATGTGATAACATACATCTTAAAAATCAATGGAAATAAAAAGATGTTTTCCTAGCTGTCGCTAAAATTTTGATAATTATTTTGTAAAATTCTGTACAAACACTGGGTCAGAATTCAGATCCACCCTCAGCACTCCTTAGTTTGTGACAATTCTACCTTTCATATTACAAATGATATAAAGGTTGGAAAGGTCCTCTCAACCCTGTCCAATAGCAAAGCAAAAGACATATGGTCTTGATACTGCCTTTTTAAAAAAAATAAAACATGCTTTAACTAATAGAAACAAATCTATTGATGAGAGCACTTTTCCCAGTGCCTTGAAATCTGCTATAGTAACCAGATTTATACACATTATAAGTCTGGTAACAGGAAGTTAGTAACTATCGACCCGCTAGCATCCTGCCAGCCATTTCAAAAGGTCACTGAAAAGGTTGTAGCAGAACTACTAATTGCTCACCTCGATTCCAGGGCTATTTAACATCCTCTGCAATTTGGCTTTAGGAAAAAAACAAAAACAAACAAAACACAACTACATTCAACCGAAACAGCATGCTGCTACTTCCTTGAAGTAACTAAAACAAACCTAGATCAGGGAGGAGTGTTGGGAGCAGTTTTTCTTGATTTGTGCAAGGCTTTTGACATGGTTAATCATGACATACCATTAAACAAACTAGCAAATTATTACGTTTCCATAGACACACAAAATTGGATTAAATCTTACCTGAGTGGCTTGCTTCAGTGTGTGCGGGTGAACAATACTCTATCCCCATTTAAAGCATGCTCCTTGGGAGTGCCATAAGGGTCAATTTTAGGGCGCAGCTTTTCAGCATATGTATTAAAGACCTTCTGTCTGTGTGTAATGATGTTGATTTAATAATGTATGTTGATGATACTGTGTTATATAGGAAAAATTCAACTGAGGTTGATATGCAATTAACTAAGGGAATGCAGAAAGTTGTTGTTGAATGGCTAAACAACTCCTGTTTGACTTTAAACGTTGAAAAGTTTGAAACCGTGTTCTTTACAAACAGGAGCAAACTCAGGGATTGTCCGGACATTTTAGTTAATGGGCAAACAATCAAACACGCTGATGAATATTTAGGGGCTACCCTTGATCACACTCTTAGTTTTAAAAATCATGTTAGAAAGCCGAGTAACACACTGAAATTTAAGCTCATAAACTACAGACACAAGAAACTCTTACTGTTGAAGCATCACATACATATTTAAATGCAATGATTCTTTCACATCTTTTCTATTGCATGACAAACCTTTTTCATAAACTCTGTGTACACAAACAATGTTCTCAATGCTGGTGTTCATGTGTAGAGACCCTGGTGATGCTATGAGCAAAGTTTCATGTTGTGTCGAGCTTCTTAGTGTTTTAAAAATAACGATTTTGATGCCATCGTATCTCTGCCCCTAGTACTCCCGTTCAAAATTAACGTGCCCGAAAACAAAACTACGGTAAATCTTAAAAGCGCGTCTTTTTCGTTGTAATTATGCATTTACCCAAAGGTTTGACTCATATACATTCACAAATAAAGCCTAGGTTGCATTTTGGCAAGAGTTTCACTTTAAAATTTACAAAAAAAACAAACAAACACATCAGTGTCATCACTGTCATATATATATACCAAATATAGTATTTTAAATCTTGAAAATCTAATTATCCCGCGACCCTGACGGAAGAAAGAAAACAGAACGGATAATCTAATTATGACAAATGTATGCCTACTGTTTGAAATCATTCATAAAGCTACTGCTCCTCCTTTGAAAAAATGGTTACACTCTGCTCAGAAAAAAAAAGAGCTACCCCATCAGTTACCAGGGGAAGGTGTCATGGCGGGGTTAAAGGGGAAATCTATGGAAATAGGAGGTGGACCCAAATGCAGTTACTCTCAAGACAAGAGGCAGGATTGAGGGAGAACAAAGGGTGAGCTTTTATTAAAACAAAAGCTGATGGCAACAAAAATAAAAGAGTCCGAGGACCAAAAACCAAAGAAGAAACTGAAACGGTTTAACAAAAGTGCAACAGAAAAGTTTTAACAAATTACAAAATAAAAATGCACAAATCTAAATCCAAAAACACACACCAAAAGGCAACACAGGCGGAAAACAAGGAACATCCAGGAACATTTATGAGCTTGGACACACGTGGGACATCACACAGACAGCTGCAGGATCAGCAGCAATGAACAGACAAGGAGTACAGGGAGGGCACAGACCAAAGACACAGACACTAACGACAAGGAGAGGAACAGGTGAGGAGAGAGGAGGGAGGAGGCCAGGTGAGGTAACGAAGGAGGGAAGCACAGAGGAGAAGACACAGACAGACAGAGGGAGACAGAGGGAAGAACAAAGGAGGCACTTACAGGACAAGAGACACAAGAAGGCATGGACATCAAAAAATACAACACAAGACACAGAACCGTGATATCAGAACAAAACACAAAGAACATGAACCTGGAGCCATGAAAGAGAGTGTAGTATTCCTAAACGCAGGTCTTTATTTGGTAAATCATCTTTTTCTTTTGTTGCCACAAATCAATAAAACAGACTTCCAAGAGAGATGATTACATGCACGGATTTTAAAATATGTTCATGTCACACAAAATATTTGATGCTGTCTCAGCAAAGACATTTGTGAGTGTGTGTGTGTGTGTGTGTGTGTGTGTGTGTGTGTGTGTGTGTGTGTGTGTATTTGATGTGTATGTGTGTGTGTGTGTGTGTGTATTCTCACAACATTGTTTTAATTATGTAGGAATGTGAGTATTCAAAACTTTGTAATTGAAATGCTGCACAGCTGTGAATTTAGTAACTGTTTTTAATTAATTGTATGTCCCATCTACCTGCCCAGGGACTATGGGTGGGAAATTTTTGCTAAAACCCAGTGCAACAATGCATCTCTCCTTTTTATAGATAGGGTTAATTCTGAATGTGCACTGTCCCTGTTTAAATAAAATACATAATAATAATCAGGGGAATGAAGTGGTAAAAGGGTTCTAGGCGGGCCAAGTCAGTCTTCAGACATAAACCCTACTGAGCATGCATTTTACCTGCTAAAGAGGAGACTGAAGGGAGAAACCCTCATGTCAGTGGGTCGCAGGCTTGATGCAAGCAAAGGATTTGCAACTAGATATTAAGTATTATTCACTCTAATCTATTCTGAGTCTACCTGTTCCTATACTTTTGCTGATGAAAAATGTTGTGTTTCTAACACCTAGAAATGAAAGCTGAAATGCTGATCTCGTGTCTCATATTCATTTGTTGATGTCAAATCCAATAGTTTTCAGTGTACAGCCAAAATAAAGGAATTGGCCTCGCTGCTCTAGTAGTTTTAGAGCGGACATTACAAAATGTATTCTGGGGATTGGGTTGTATGCAGTACCTACAGCATACAGACGCTTTTGTTTAGTTTTTTTTCCAGCAACTCTTTCAAAGGAAGTCATGTTGAACTCCCAGTTCCTCCAGAGGGGAATTGCAGTGTGTTACCTAAGATTTCCGAACAATAACCATTAGCCACAGTGAATATAAGCAATGTACGTTTCTGCAAACTGGAGATGTGTTGAAGCATGTCTTTATATTTCAACTTAAGTTTCTCTATGTTGCAATTTTCAAGCTCTGCTTGGATTGAAGAAAAGAAACCACTTGACGAGGGTGAGGAAAAGATCATGTTTTGGCACAAAGTGCCCAGTTTTGTTGACACTACGGTGACCATGTACAATGTCCCAATGTTCTATTAAAATGTCTGGTTTTATCGCCACAAAGATGGCTGGAACACATCCCCACAGTCACTAAAATTACCCTGTTTTGTTAGTTGAAATATTGAAGTGATGTCTTTGAGGGAATGTTCCTTCTTTAGGCTAAAGCTAAAATATTCCAGTCTCCTTTGAGGCTAGTTCACCTCTGTGTTTCCTGGATGAGTGGTTCGGATTTGCCTCTGTCTCTGATATGATACATCCACTTAAAACTGTCTGCTATAATTAATAAGTCATAATATGTTTCTTGTTCAGATTCCAATACCCAATAGAATCCTTAAATATGTATAGATGAGTGACGAGTGGACACAAACCTTATTTGGACCCTTTCTAGAAAGGGTGAACCTCTCCCTGTTTAGAACGTGACCTTCAGAACTGGTGTGGCACTATACTGTGTTCTCACTTGTTGCAATATAATAATTGCAATATTACAATTATTTGAAATAAACAGACTCCATGGTCTGCTGCACAAAACTTAGATACTATCAAACAAAACACCGAGATTTATTGCGACAGGATCTGACATGGCGACACAAACAGGGTATCAGCAGATTCAAAACGCAGCTGTATTCGTCCTGTCATATGCTGAGACTGAAGAACAAATATTTCTGTTGTACTGAAGACAAGTTGAAGGAGATTTTTTAGACATCCAGGATTTGACATCTTGCAGACAGTCCTGTAGAGGCCTCAGCATGCCGGGGTCAGTAGAACCAGCAGGCAGGTATTGAGGGTGGGTGTTGAGGTAACAGTGTAAAAGATATCATATGCAGGTCTGACAGGCCCGGGGAGAGCGTGTAAAAGAAAAATAAAGCCAGTCCTGCAGCTGACCCTTCAGGCTCATCATACTTATTTGGGAACATACAAATGAAGATACAAAGCTCTTATTTGACGTCATTTGAAATGAGCCACTGGAGCGGCTTTACGTCGCTGCCTGGCTCAGAGTGCGAACAAAGATAGCCGACCTTCTTTGCTATGATACTGTGGAATCTCGGTGTGAAAAGGTCTGTTGAAATATGTCAAAATGCCTGTTGACTGTTTGCGCAAATCACCAATAACAATGTAACGTTAGCTGGCCTGGCTCCTCAACTACAGGGACATCAGCAAAGTAGCAGTTGTTTTTAGCTTGTAATGAGGAAAAGGACTGTAATACATTGAACCAACAGAAAGTTCTCATCACCCCCAGTTTGAAGTGTGCCTCTGGGGTGTAGCCCCACCAATAACTATATCGTAATAAGAATCAGGGTATCCAACTTGGAGGCATGAACGCTCAAAATGGAGGGGTAGGGCTTATTGGTGTGGCTAGAGGTGTATTGGGATTGGGTCTAAGACTTGTTGAAAACCAGTTTAATGTCGTCTGGGTAAGTCTGATGAGGTATGTGATCTGCTGCATTCTACTGTTAATTGTTTTTCTGGCTCCCTGTGACGAACATGTGACTCACACGAAAAAACAGAGCAAATAGTAGCAACGTGAAAGAAATCCATCACCTATTTTAAGCAGGTTTAACCATGTTTTTTTTTTTTTTTTTTAAAAACATTCTACTTTGACTGTAAAAAAAATAAATAAACTGTATTATTGAGAGAGGATGGTGGTTCTGGTTGGCTGCAGTTCATTCCATATGAGACAAGCGTTCACTTCTCAGAGCACTCTGGCAGCAGAATCTGTTTCTCCACTGCTGATCCATACAGTCAGTGTGCTCCAAACACTCACAGCTTTTGCCATAATACAGCTCATACACACAAAAAAAAGGTATAATCCTGTTTTATTCACAGTGGATTAGAGGGAAATGTTGCTCACACACTGAAACCAGTTTACCACACTTGTGTGTTATTACTGTTCACTCAGCGTGGGGTTTAGATGTGTTTACTGGTCATCAGACTGCCACATCTGCACTTTGTGTCAAATCCGCTAATCTACTCTAGCTAACTGGATTTAAATGGATGGCCAGTAAAACAATCACCATATTAAATTATTCTTATGATTGATGTTACGCTATAATAATAATTTGCCTCACTATTGGTTGAGCCTGTGGATGGACCCAGAGGATGAAAATCCAGAGGACAGTCCGAGACTGTTTCCCAATGAATTTCTTGTCAAATTTAGTCATTACTGGACTTCTCCTGTAATGCAGTACTTGAAAAAATATGATTAAGTTTGTATGATTAATTTTGTGGGGGAACTACGAGTGGTTCCTGAAAGGCTCATTATTCTTCATTCATTTTTCAAAAACAAAACATCAATTATGTTGGCCTGTTTGTACATGGAATTAACACGCATCTCAAAATACAAGTGTGAATGACCATTAAAACGCACTGTGATCCGATCACTCCAACCGCTTCCCAGTGGAGCAGGGGCGCATTTGACCACATATTTTTAACAGGGTAAACGCTAAAGAAGAAGCTACAACAACAGGCTGAATTGAGCGCATGCTGTATTTCACTGAAAGGTAAATGGACTCTCTTGACCTGCCAGTGTTGGCAGATGTTTGTGACCTCTGTTTCAACTGATCCAGACATTCAAAAAGTAACTGCACCATTCCCAGAATCCCTTTACAAATCACACATTTCTGAGAGGTGTTGAGTAAGGAGAAACTTCAATTACTTTGCAAAACAGCTAGGGCAAATTCTGAATCACGGGTGCCTTATAAAGCTGGCAATAATCGCAAAACCGTAAGTTGTTTGTTTCCTCGTGAAAAGTGTCAAATTATTCATTATTTGGACCTTCTTGTGATTCGGCAAATGTTCTACATAAATCTTTATTTGAATTAAAATAAAAAATAAAACAACATTGCATCTGTTTGTAACAGCAATGTACGTTTGTTTTTATTTGCATATAGAGTGATGAAGTGAGATCCAATCACAAGTGGTCACTTGAGACGCATGAGGAGATGCATGTTAATGCCAGATGTAAACTGAATTACCTATAGCTGTCCACTTGTGATCGGACCACTCAGGATGGATGGTACAGCCCCTGTAGTAACACCATATATTCATATTAAAACAACCCCTTCACATAATTGTACTTGAGTATTACATTATCTCTCATCCACTCTTCCATTAATCTTACCGTGTTATTGAACATTTCTGCCTTTAGGTGCAAATAAGGTTTCTTATCCTGGTTATTAAGCATTTGCTCCGTCCTCATGAAATATTTTATTTGGTTCAGGCCTCCTGGAAAAAAAAAAAGAGAACAGCTTGGTCTTTGTGAGGTTATATAATTAAATATGGAGGGGAAAAAAAGGAAGAAAAGAAAGAAGTCTCAGAGGACAGGCTTTCATATCCACCTGCCAGTGTGAGAAGTCTACTGTGTCTGTCAAGGTGAGATATAACAGACTGTCATGTGGGTGACACTACAGGCTTCTAATACATCCAGAGCCTTTGCTACTAGCACCTGTAAGACAGAGAGAGAGAGAGAGAGAGAGAGAGAGAGAGAGAGATAGAGAGAGAGAGAGAGACATTTTAATTGATCACACACAGACAAAAGACAGTTCTTGGAAAGACCGGTTTTATATAGAACTATAATGATTCAAAACAACTTCATCTTGAAAGGAAAACCGGGTTTGACTTGTGAAAGGCGACTCAGGTCTGCGTGGAGTTTTGGCTCATTTCTCTCATTCCCTTTCTTACTTCCTAGAGACATAAAATCCTTTCAGCAGGGTTTGTAACTCAGCGTCCACAACCTGGGTAGTGTGTGTCTTGATTCTCATTTTCCGTTTGTACATTCTTGTGTCATTCCTCTCATCTTAGTCCTCTCAGGAAGAGACACTAGGATGGAGGAGTCATTTCACAGAATGGCTGTGGGTCACAGCTCTTTTTCATCAGTGGCACCGAATAAGCTTCCTCCAAGGGTAAACCTGCGCATCCCTGCTCATAGCTCTCCTGGAAAGCCTTATTTGTCCTTGAGGAGCATTTTTTAGGAATTGAGACATCATCGATACGGTGCACTGAGATCAATTTACTGGTCACTGGCTGGAGGATGGAGGAGAGAGGAGATGAGGAAGCCCATTATAGAGAAATGAACTTGGGCCCTCTGTGTCTGTGATCTGTGATCAGTACTTAACAAAATGTTCTCAGTTCCATTCCGCCACCGCTGATATGTCAGTGAGGCACTTTGTTATTGTCACATGAGATATGAGCATCTTGTGATCCTCACTGTTAACCGTGTTTATATTGTTGGCATCATATGTATTTTTATCTTGTACATCTGTTTATTGATATTTTGACACGTGCACCTTTATTGATATTTTACATTCAACCCCTTTAACCCTCCCCCAGCACGATGTCAGCAGATACTGCTCTTTCTGCAGTCCAGTCATGTCCGATTAAATACTTACATAAAGGACACGGAGCTTCAAATGACAAAAAGCCTTTACCTTCAAAGACAGATGAAACCAACGTTGTAACATACACTAACTGAACTCAAAGTGTAAACTCCATCCTACAGAGCAGCTGCTGAACACAACTGGCATGGTCTGAATCTCCGCCGTTTTGGCTGTATCAACTGAAACTGAACACAATGGGGCTACACAGACATAGAATTGTACTGATTATTGGACAATTATTGTACAATCCATTATGCTAAGCCCGGTACTTTGATGTATTGCAACAGCAATCATTAACTCATTTTGTGCTAAAGTCTTACTCGTCAGACAGGTTTGGCTCCGCTCTGGATTTCCGCCCACTGTCCTCGGCGTTGGACTGCTTCTTTGTGAGATGATTTGTTTGGCCGGGGGCTGTGTCTGTTCAATTAAGTGTTTTGAATCTAACAGTCACACTGCTGTGAAAATTACCAAACAATGTCTGTTTTGTGTTGGAGTTCATGTAGGAAAAATGGACAAAGGTAATTGCCCAATGATTGCATTTGACTTCCATAATTGCACAGCAGGGATAGTGTGTGCAGTATTTTGTTTGGAGGATATTGATTTTGCGTTATATGTGCTGAGAAACAGACTAAATTGGTTTGCCTGTGTTTCTGCTCTCCTGTTGGATAAAAGGCCATTCAGTGTTTTCATTACGTTTTTTTTGTGTGTTTTTTTTTTTTTTCATGCACGAATCTCAGCTGAGCGGCACCGAGCTGAACATTCAGCTACCACAGCAGTGGGAATCTGTTTTGCAAAGTTTTTTAGAGAAAGGCAATTTGTTAAAAACTCTGCTGCTGCTGCTGCAGTGGTGGCATGCAAAAGATTAGCACTCACAGGAGGACGTGTAGTGTTGTGAGGAGGACGCTCCGTCACTTTCATAAGCCCAGTTTCCAAACTAAAACGTTTACAGTTAACGTTTCTGTAAACTGCTGCTACGTTCACATTTGTACGTGTTATATGCACCGTATTGACATTTTAACAATATCATACATTTTAATCATATCATGTTCACAATCACTTTCATGTCAGGAGTTAGAGTTTCAACATTTGTAAATGTGACACTAGTGGATACTTTTAAGGAGACCTGTAGAGACCAAAACAGCTATTTTAAGCCAACCTAACCCTAACCAAGTGGTCTAAACCTGACCAGACCACAAACAAAACATTAGATTGGAAACCTGGAAAAAAAAACGTACTTGCAACATAAAGAAATCGAAAGTTATGATCCAATCATCTCTGAAATGCATGTGATGGAAGACAGCCAACAACAAATGGTCTGCTCAAAGTTGTCATGTTGATGTTTAACGTGTGTTGACCGAGTCACAAGTGCTGCAGGTAATGTCAACAATATTTTCCTCATAAAGGATGAGGTGGACCGGTTGATAACATGCAAAACCATCATCGTCAACATATAGAATGTGTAAGTAAAGCCTACTACTACCACTCAATACTTGGATTTGCTCCAGATGATTGGTCTTCCCCGTTCTGCGAGTTCAGTAAGAACTGGAGGAGGGAGCTATTTTTCAGGTCCCTCTTCAAAGATCATCATCGTGTTCCCACAATCTGAATGATGGAGGCTGTGTGGACTGCTTAACAACAGGACAGTTCTGAATTGCATTTTTAGATTAAAAATGTACCCAAAATTAAAAGAAAACAACCGTATTTCTGGGTGTTAATCAATAGCAGGGACATGCCTCCGTCATTAGCTGCTAAACTTTTTTTACTTTCTAAACTTGGCTTTAACTTTTCTGTTTCAGAACACTTGCAGCACTTATCAATTTCAATTCCACACTTAAAAATGTGCACAAAAAGCAATTCTTGCTTTTCCAAAACCCCGGAGCTGACTGAAATGTCTGCAACCTCACTAAGACATAAGAAATTGGTAAGTGGAGAGCAGAAATGAAGACAGCCCTCTTTACTCTTCTATTGCTGCATGACAATGCCCTCTTCTGACCCCATCTGCACCACAGTTGATGTCCCAGTTCAGTGGATGCTGTGGCAAGTTAATAGTCACATCCATTGCTACATGCTAGGATCCCATTTTCAAAGATTCCTTTAAAGAAAAAGTTAGCATTTCAGTCTTTACCTCTATTTTTAAACTCCTTCAGTATTTCAGGAGCTAAAAAGAGGAGCGACATGGCGGTTTTCATGGCTGAGGTGAATAAATTTGAGGTGCTAAAAAAAATCAGTCTGTTCAGTCTCCTTATCATGACTGATAGCTGGCTGATGGCACCTCAGCTATTCACAGCGCAAATTTAATTGACTGCTGCAAAAATGAATAGATAAATGATAAAAACACATATAAATACAATTGATGCAGATGCAACTTCTGGGTCTAAGTCCAGTTCTATGAGTGCCTGCACAGCCATCCCACAGACTTTGATATTTATGGTCAGAGCCAGGTGGTAGCTTGCCTTCTCATTTTATTTTAAACATGGTGAACCGAGAACAAAGAACAAAACAGCTGTACAGTAGGAGGGATACACATCTTCCCATCAAAACTGAAGTCAAGCCCAAGTAACTATCTCCCTACTATCTTACAATGCAATGGCCAGGAAGAACTTGATGCTGTCTTACATACGGTGTCCCTGAAGGTCAAAACAAAACAAAACAACATTTTTTTTAATAAACGTAATTTTACAAAACAACAAATCCAAATCAAATCGATGTTATTCATATAGCCTAGAATCAAAATCGCATTGCCTCAATGGGCTCTCCAGTCTGTTCACTGAAGCATCAGTCTGTGCTTCGACCCTCGACAACCTTTAACAAAACATAACAACATTTTAAGAAACACAACATTTCACACAGTGGAAAAAGAAAACAGCATAATGACATTTTACAAAATACACATTTCAGAATACACACTAATATCTCTGAAAATACAAAAAAAAATCCTTTCTGAAATGTTGTGTTTTGTGAAAAGTTGTTGTGTTGCATTGCATACAGATGGGACTGAAAATGTTACTGCATTTTTTCAGCCCAACAGCAAGGGCTGCCGATTATTGTGCCGAAGAGCAAAAGGCAGCACAGGAGCTTTGTGCCACCACTGAGGCTCCAATTAGCACCCAGTTATCATGAGCCATGACTGCACAAATGCAGGGAAGGATTGCCATAATGGTTAGATAATTGCACCCCTGTTCAGTAAAGAAAATGAGGCAATTCCCCCCACTTGACCGTGCTCCTTCTGGACCATTACGACTTACTAAAAAGGCATCATGCCACCAATGACCCTTTAACTTGAGAGGCAGGAGCACTCAGCAAACAACTGGTCAGAAGCCCTTCGCATCGTAGAAGAGCTGATGTCCAAAGCTAGGTTAGCATAGTTTGGATGGAACAGTCAACTCATTCCCACTTGGCTTCATGAAAAATCCGCAATCTGAGCTCACGATCTGGCAACAACTTGTCCATGAGGGCAGAGGGAAATCATCCTATGGCATTAATACGAGGATGTCAGGTCCCCTGAGATGTGGTGCACAGTATCCTGCTGCCCACTGTTATTCAGTTTTTTGGGCTTTTTTTTCCCGAAACATCTGGTGAGCCAAATCCAACCCTTTAGCAGGCCACCTCCGGCAGCAACAGGGCACAGTTGAGAATCAAACCTGGGCAAGCTAAGGACTCAGCCTCTGTACATGGGGCCACCAGGTGAGCTAGCATATTCTCTACCAGTCAGACTTACGGTCACTTACATTTATCACACTGAGTAAACTGTAGAAGGTGAATGAGGGCAGGTTCAACCTGTAATTTCTGCCATTATTTATAATTATTTTCTTTTCACCGTCTTGTACATGTCTCAGTTGCATATGAATCCACTGGAGGGAAGATTTAAGGTTGGAATTAAGACAATCCTAATGGCTATGTTTGTTGTTAGGGAGCAGGGTTTGAGAAAGCAGCAGCTAAAACTGTGTTTGAAGTGCTTACTGTTGGAATATATAATTATTGTCTGTACATCCCTTAACAATATGCAGCAACATCTGGATACTCAAGGGGAAAGTGCAATATTTGGCTGACTTCAGCAGGAAGAATCATTACTTTGCCCAACTGTTCGACGCAAAAAACTAAACCTAAGAACAGTCATTAAGAGTCATTAAGTGCTATTTCGTTCGGAACAAAACATAATGCATGGATAAAAACAAAGTTATGAAGATGCAACTTCTGTGCCTAAGTCTAGTTCTATGAGTGCCTGCACAGTCTTCTGACAGACTTTGATAGTTGTGGTCAGAGCCAGGTGGTAGCTTGTCTTGTCATCTTACCTTAAACATGATGAACCAAGAACAAAACAGCTGTACATTGAGGGGTATACACATCTTCCCATTGACACTGAGGTCCAGCCCAAGTAACTATCTCCCTACTATCTTACAATGCAATGGCCATGAGGAATGTGCTGCAGTTACACATGTACAGTGTCCTTGAAGGTCAAAACAAAACAGCATTTTACAAAAAAACAAATCAAATCGAATCAGTGTTATGTATATAGCCAAAAATCACAATCACATTGCCTCAGTGGGCTTTACAATCTGTCCAGTGAAACATCCTCTGGGCTTTGACCCTCGACAGCCTTTAACAAAACACAACAACATTTTAGGAAGCACGACATTTCACACATCGGAAAAACACAACAACATAATGACATTTTACAAAATACACACTTCAGAACACACAGCAAGATTTCCGAGAATACAACTGAAATGTCATAATGACTTCAGCAGTGAGAATCATTATTTTGCCCAACTGTTCGACCAAACTAAACCTCGGAACAGTCATTTAGAGTCATTAAGTGCTATTTCCGTTTGAAAGAAACATCACATTCTCAAAATGTTTAACATAATTTGAAGTGAGGAAGAGAGACAGGGAGTGGGGAAGTGGCGGAGAGGGAAAAGACGGCTTTAAACACATGAAACACCCCCTCGAGGGAATATTCGGTTTTCTCTCATTGGTATTGACAAAGCTCTATTTTAGTGAGCATGGGGGGGAGACAGTCTTAGGGTGAGAGGATTGTGGAGATTGATGCCCAGTGAATATGCACGACAGGAGATGCCTTGTCTCTATGAGTTAGTCACAGATGTATGAAGAGTGGGCCAGGCAGAGAAAATAGCCCCTAGTTGGATGCAGCCACCACTGGTACTGTATATCTGAACTGAACTCTGTTGCCTTCTCTGGTAGGCAATTCATTTCAGGTCAGAAAGCCAGGCAGGCAGCAGGGAGACTCACCAATGAAAATGTCCTTTCAGATTCTCTCCTGCCCCTTCCACGAGTTTGGCTGTCTGTAAAGATATCCCAGTTTGTACTTTATTTAATTAAGTTTGTCACAGAAAGAAACATACATACACTGACAGCAACCACCTAACGGCCCATCAGCACATTCTAAGCCTAAACGTGGCTGTTTACCCATCAAATGGATCCCCTTAAATCAAACATAATTCCGGAATTAAGCGGTTCAACACAGCTGGATCTAGGATGTTAAGCAACACTAATGTGGTGTGAAACCAAATCCAAAATGCTGTAAAAAGGTCCTCTAGCAGTTTGGTATTAACTTTTTTTTCCCCCCAAACATACTGTAGATGCAAACCAGCAAATCTTGCTCAAGTTCAACTGAATGAGGTGATCTAAGATTCAACCTGGCAGAACATACATGTGTGCACAAAAAAAGGGTACAGCCATGAAAGCAGCTGTGTTTTGCGATGATAGAGAACTTCTTTGACTTGTTTCTGCTCAAAACGTGCTCTGTTCCTCTTGAAAATGGCCACGGCCTCAAATATCTGTCATGAACTGATTTTAAACTGCACATGGGAATAATAAACATATAGGAGTCCATTCTTGATCAAAACCTCTGTTTTTGCCATCTATTTTCTCCGACTGTCTGTTTGTGCATCTGTCTGACTCACAATGCTGTACGTAATACACAGATTTGATGGGCTGAGGAGCGTCACGTGAGCGATTTACAATGCATCCAATTAGTCCGAGTTTCCCGAGTCGCTAGTGCTGTAAATGTTAGAAAAGCTGTGGTAATGGCAGCAGATGCGGATGCAGCGGCTGGTAGCGCCTTTAAGTATTGCTACACTTTTGGTTTATTTTCAGCTTTATTGCTTACAAGTATCACCTATGACAGAAATACTCTCATCACCATTAGATAGGAAGAAACGAAAGGGAAGTGCAGGTTTTGGGTTAAGAGCAGAGAAATTTGAGATGATCACTGACCATGGCATCCTTTGACTATCCAATGAGCCGCACCACACCAGGGAGCAGGGACAAGAGATCCAGGATGAATATATTGTTGCTGCTAGCTTATGTCCCATTGCATAGAAAAGAACTGGACTAATGGGACTTCGGCTGGCAAAGCAACAGGATCAGAAACTTTTGTGGTGACATCTTCAGAGACCCATCTCCACCACAACATCCACAATCAAGCTGTTACAATCGGCAGACAAACTGTGTTCTGAGCAGAAAGAGTGCAGAACTGCAGCAGGTTGAGGAGGGGTGGACTTTTGCTGCTGTTTTCATTCACCTCAATATGTGTTTATACGTACTGTATATATGTGTATTTTATTTTGTTGTGCAACCCTGTGTTGTATACTTATGAATAACTTACACAAAAAAATAACAACAAATGATAACGATTTTCAAAAATCTATCATGTCCGGATTGTCTGGTCCCAGACAGTCCATCTAGTCCACCTCCTGAAAGAAGGGCTGGTGTAGGTGATTTTGCTGAAGGGGAACGGCATCATGCATCAAATCGCCTACTGGCTAACATTTTAACATGTTAAAAATGAAAATGGCATATCTTGTAGAAATAATGTTTATCATATGAGCTATTTTAGTTTAGAACGTTAGCATGCTAACATTTGCCAAACCGCTAGAAGGATGAGAACAGTGTGAGGTTTGCATGTATGAAGTCATGAACCAAATTACATTTTCGCCATGAGGATGGCACTTGAAAAGATCACACAAGTCATCAGTCTTTATCTTTTTGGAACCAGGGATGTCCCCATTACCTAAGCATGTGTTATTCCATCCAAATGTTTCACTGGATAGGTAAACACTGATCTGCTGGTGGCACAATATGAAAAGTAGAAGAATTAAAAAATTGTCATCACAATTCATCTTATAGGGAAGATGAATATCTGTATTCAATATAATGGTCAGCCCAAACGGTGAACTGACGAACACAAAATTCCAATCCCTTGAGCCACAGAGCTGGAAAACTGAATTGTAACAAACAATATGGCACACTCATTTATTGCAGAGAAAATAATTCAAGCCAAACTCAATGCCACACAGTTTTTTTTGTCCCCAAAGAATAGAGCATGAGGAATGTCTTACCTCTTTACGGCTCCCGTCAGTCTTAATCAGGCGTCTTCACCCTCTAGCACAATTTCCCTGAAGACATCAAAACAGACAGCAGCATCAAATCCTGGCAGCTGTGATAAACACCTGTACTTAAATAAAAACAGAGCAGTGACCAGATAAGGGCATCCATTTTCATCCACAGCATAGGTCAAAACAGAAGTGCATGGTTCTGTCAGATGGATGTCTGATCAACGATCCGTCTACATGCACACACAACTATGCTGGAAATGCTGGTGATCAGTGCATGTTAGCAACATGAATAATGTTTTCCACCTTACCAGTGGCAGTGAGTGGTTAAACAGGATTGGTCACCTGGAGGGATGTGCTTTAGCAGCCGCTCTATGATCGGAAGGTGTGATTCTTCACACTTTGTGATGTGCAACAGCCGCAAAGTATATTTTCAACTCTCACAAATGGTACGCAAAGTCTCATCCATGTCTCCGTTGTTGACTGGCCTGAAAATGTTAATTGCTAAAACTACGTTGTGCTGTGGTTGCAGTTATGATGTTCTGTCACAGCTGTAAGGAGGCAGGAAGAGGTGAGACTGTAAGTGTGAAGTAATGTCAGAAGCAGAGCATTTGTTGATAAATTAAACACAGAGGCTATGTGTGTGTGTGTGTGTGTGTGTGTGTGTGTGTGTGTGTGTCAGGGAGTCCTGTACTACATATAAACTATATAATATATTTATAAACAAAACTGCTGCTTCTGTGGTGTTGGCATTTAAACCTGCTGTCTACAGTGCGCAATAGGGGCATTAAATGATGCTCATCAGATGAGGTTTGACCATCTTAAATCCAAGGAAAAGCTTAAAACCACATCTGGAAATTCAATGAGTCCTTTGCACTTGTGAGGACAAGCAAAATGCCATCACAATGTCAAAGTATAACTAACCATAACCTACTTGCATAACCATGAGTTTGTTTTTGGGCTATCAACCGATTCTTTTATTTCTGTGGCAGCAACACAACAACAAATGCTATACAAATAAAGTCTGATTGATTGATGGATTTACTGATTGATTGACTGATGCAGAACAAATCCTGAAAATATAATTGCTACCTCCACCGTGTGTCAGAATTAGAACAACTTGAATGTATAGCAGAGAACAAAAGATTTTATATAACTCTTTTTTTCTATTTCTATTTAAACATATATACATTAATTGTACTTTTCTTTGCTGTAATATTACATTTAGTGATGTCAGTGTGTGTTTTGTTGGTGTGTGGGTTCAGGAAATATGTATGTTGCAGCTTGGAATTTAACTAGATAACGAGATTATTTCATCTTGTTTTCTGTGAACAAAACATTCAACTCTGTTTCTTAGCTTAAGACACAGACTATAAATGCTTTGGTCTTTGCTAGATGTTCAACTTTCAGCATAGACTGTAGATTGGAGAGTCCAATACTAGCAAATACTTTCACATGGAGGGTTTTTTTATTTGATTCAGTGTAATTATCAAAAACATCACTTTGTCACGTACATTACACATATCTGTGACTTCAGTTGGCTGATGATGGAGCGTGTCAACATGATTTGATGATAGGAGAAGTGCGTTTTTAGAGTTGTGGCAATTTATATCCTCCCTCACCTCAGATCCTCACCTGTGAATGGCCCCGTCCAATACATCACTGACACTTCAAATTGAGTGTCACTCAAAACGGGAAAGCAGTGATAAGGGCCATAACAGGGAGGGGGTGCATTCTATACCTTGCACTTTCATCAGCACTGTAATTTCCCACGTGTAGGCTGGGAATCTGCTCTGCTACAGTACACAACAGGATGCAGTATAGCTGTCCAAAGAAAGCTGAGTCGATTGTGGCACATTGTACACATTTTCAGTCATTTTCATCTCAGTTCCTGCAATTTAACCAAATGTGTAAAATACAGTAGGGTTATTAAGTGTATGAGCACCTTTTTACTGCTTGTATGGCTACCACACGGTTTGCTGTTATATATTTTATTGTTAAATATACTTTGTCTCTATACTAGAATTAATACTTTTTATGCAATTTATATTGTGTGTAAACCATTACTGCTATTGTAACCTTTATTTCTGTTGCACTGTATTTATGTATGCACCTGCATGGCATTTTTTTATAGGGCCCTAATGGTGTCTTCTTCGCATTTTACATTTTGTAAATTGTTGTCTATGTTAGTGACGAAAAATGCTGATTTTCAGACAAATGAAGACACTTTCTCATGTAATTTTGACACCAATAATCCAATGGAAGGGTCATGGACACAGAGTGAACCACTATTTACAGGTGAAAAACTTAACAATAAACAATACCTGTCAATGTTTTTTTTAAACTTTATTTTTATCAAACCTTTACATTGTAGATTAATACGAAGACATCACAATTATATAATAAACATAATTATGTATTAAGCAAAGAAAACTATGATTATTATTCTATTAAACTGTATCATATGAAACCATACTGAGCCCTATTAAGACGTTTTATGGTGCCTGCTCTTAAGCGCATGACACTCCATCTATGTGTCCATTTTGCTAGTTAAATGTGAGAAATGTCTGCAGGTGTGAAGGGGTTGTATCTGAACTCTGAATTAGTCACTGGTTTGTTCTGGGCAGAACTTAAATTAAACCAATTGGAGTGTTGTCTGCCATTCCCTTTAAAAGCCAGGTGCATCTGGACCTGAAGCATTTAAACTGTAGCACAGGATGTGGGACAGGATGTGGTCCTTGGCTTTGTTTGACTGCACATGAATATATAAACTGATGTTAAACTGAGGACAAGGAGGAGGAGGAGGAGGAGTGCTGATGCGTCCCTCTATGTGTGTGGCTCTCAGTCTGTGGATCATGATCAATAACCGGTGGGATGAGAGGGAGAGATAGGTCCTTAATAAGGAAAATATTAATGACATTACCTGCAGCGATCCTCCAGCAGCAGAAACCTTATGTGTACATTAACATTACATTTGTGCATGAGGAACAGCTGATACACTTCACTGATTATTCAAAACTCCTGACTTGCCGACGGCATCGGTTCGTATTTCATGTTAATTCATGTTCTGTGTCTTTTAGTACATAAAAAGGTCACACACAGTCCACATTCATACAGTAAAGTAGATTGGAGTGAAGCAGCTGTCCTGATAAATCCTGACATCCTGTCCAAACATTTATTTTACAAGATAAAAGTTCCTGCTTAAATGTGCCATGATATTTTTTTACAATGACATGACTGTGCTCATGGAAATGTTTAATATAACTGAAAGCAGCCCCTCAGAACATGAAATCAGAGTGTAGAGGTGTTTTAACCCACGTGTATAGAAGCATCTTCCTGCTGAATAATGTGTCCTTTAAACAGCAGGAAACAGACTGCACCTTTGACATAAGAACAGCTTTTTGTTGGTCTATGGCGCTCTCGCTTTGCCTCAAGAAAGCAATCCGCCATCAATGCACCTGATCACACCTCACTTTCAGACCAACACACCCAAGACAGAGTCCATCATGTCTTATACATATGGACCTGGTTCTTACTTTCTTGGTTTTAGACCTATTTTTACTATTTATTTATTGTTTTCTTCAGTGGCTCCTCCCAAAGAATTCCACACATTTGTCATGATGATGATGTGATCATATACAAATTAGTGTGTGTGTGTGTGTGTGTGTGTGTGTGTGCATTCTCTTTTGGTATACTGTGTGCGCTCATGTGCTGATGGGTTTATAACCTGATAATAAGCGCAGTCATTTGCAGCCAGCACATTTGGTAAATTGACTATGTCATAAAATCCCTGTTTGGTTTCCAGTAGGCCGTGTCAATCTGTCTGGGAAAGTAACGCGCATAAACTTTTCATGCGGCGCAGATTTAGAATCAGAGACAATGACGAAACACGAAATGACTTTGCCACCGAGCACAGGAACAGGATGGATATGCTGGGTGGAAAGGAGCTTTGTTTCAGCGAGGACGTGTGGCTGTTACTTTGATTTTTGGCTCTGGATCGTCCTTTGTCTCATCTAGTAACTTAAGAATGGTGCGACTTCAAAGCCTCCAGAAGTTTCTCACATTCTCCTTTGGCATGCCGAAAGGGAATACATGACTTTGAAACACCCTTTTCTCTTACATATGTGCTCCACTGCATTATGTGTATGACAGAAGCAGCCATAAGGCCTTCAGTGAGATTTTACACCAGATTTTACTCCCATTTGCATACAGTACATCTCAGGCACAAGTGTCAGTCAGCAACACAGATAATGCTTCAGTTGTGCTTTGCACAAATACAGTTACACATGTGAGTTACACATTTATTTTCCAAGATATGAAAGCCCTTATATTGAATTTTTTTTAGTGTTTTTTTTTTTCCTGTAATATCCCTTGTGCAGAGGTTTACAGTTTTACAGTTGTGCTTTGTAAGCCATGGCCAGAATTCAATAGTAGCTCCAAAAACTATGGGAGACAGCATCATCTAACCACTGCTCAATGTAATTTTTGCTGCAGTCTGTCTTTGGCTGTTGTAATTAACTGCCAGTATCCCTATTAGCTGACAAGAGTCTGGTGAGTAGACACTGTCAACAGGGCTGAGCTCAACTGGGCTCAAACGCCTCCCAGTGAACATGGCTGGACACCAGACTGGGACTGAACACAGCCTGTCAGTTTGACGGCAGGGCAGTGCCGCCCTCCTCGGTTCAACAGTGGGGGGACAAAACTGTAGGTATTGTTTATGACATCCTCTTGTGATGATACCTCGTGCTCCTGCTGAGTTTGGGCTGTTAGCTATCATTACAACAGCCTGATGGAAGGTTCCTGTGTTTATGCTGGTAACGTACTGCGCCGTGAGCACCAAAAAATCACACACAAAAAAAGAAGAAAAGTGGGGTCATGTTCAGTTACTGCTGGTAAAAACTCAGTGCTTCATAATAAAAGCTTTTGCATAACTACATAATGGAGGACTGTTACTGTACAAAAGGTGAGATGGCACAAAGGTGATTCACAGCGGCTCCAACCAGGACTAACAGGCTGGACGCACTGGACGCCTGAGTGCTGCGTGCCGGCTGCATCACTGAGCTGATGTGATTTTCCTTTCCTCCGATGACAGAGCAACAAGGAGAGCGAGGGGGAGAGAAAGTGAAAGTCTTAATCTGTGAATTGAGGGTGAGCTTGAACCAAACCAGAGGTGATTGTGAAAGGATGAACCCAGAGTTAACAAGGCGATAAGGCTCGTATGAGTTGTGTAAAAGAGGAAAAAAAATGAACTTAACTGGTGGAGTTTTCTGTTTTTTAAGGTAAAGCTGTGCAGACATGTCTTTTCTTGTGCCACAAAATGGCACCATAATACGGCTAGCTGATTTGCATGCTAACCTCAGTGGACGTCTGTGCAACACAGTACATAGATGTCATTGATATCAACACTGTTGTTTCCTATCATTCTGTTGATAACATAGTTGATAATCTTTCGAATGTTTTAATCTGCTAATTATGGTCATGTCTTACACACTGCACACACTTTTTTTATGCCCCACTATGACATTTGTGGTTTGGCTAAAACTTTTCAACAACCACTGAATGGACATTTACTACAAATAAATTGGTGATTCTCGGACTATTTAATTAGCAGGATCATCGGGTCAAATTTCTAAAACTAAAAGTAAATTATATTTTTATTTAATGGCAATGGGAAGACAGCCATGTTCACTAAGAAGCTTGAAAGTGTCCTAATGGCTTAAAGGCTGACTTTTTAACAAGCCCCACCTAGCTACAGTACAGCGCATAACTACCAGCCACAGGCGAGCAGGATAATGATCCAATCATGCAGCCACAAGAGCCATCCATGCCCTCACTGTGTGTTTTCTAATAGGCCTGCTCCAGTCCCATTTCATA
>CAEMYA010000004.1:89511-110085 GCA_903131615.1 Diplodus sargus | reverse complement strand
AAATGTATCATAAAACTAAGTAACTAAACTTTTCCTTTCTGAAGCTCAGTGTTGTCACATAAAGCAACAACACATCACTCTTGGCTTTACGTGGTGCTGAGGAGAAACTCTCCCTCTGCTCCCTGGACTCCCCTGTCTGCTTTGTGTTGATTTTAGTAAAGGACGGGACTTGATTTGGCCAAGTATCACAGCTGTAGCCTGTATTTTGCCTAATGGCGGGGTGGGAAGAAAAACAGCTTTGCCAATATAGAAGTCCAACAGTGCAGGAATATAGGACTGCATCCCAACGTTGTACTGGAAAAAGACTCACTCAGCAATCATCAGTATGGGTCATAATGAGCTGCTTTCACAGTCTATCCAAATGGTTGTTTTTCTGATGGGGACAGGCTGAAAAAGTTGCATAACACACCTTTAAAACTGAAGTCAGTAGTTCACTTGTTTTAACTTTGTTCATTTATATTTTGACCTGCTTCGTCAAGCTGCCTTACATTATACTACAAAAGCACCATTCATACGATTAAGGATGGTTAGTCCTGCGACAAGCTGAGCTGCTGCTGAGCTCGCTCACCTGGCAAACTGAGGTCACGTGTCTTAGTCCCTCGTTCCTGCGCTAAAAATGAGAGAAATCCTCCACACAAGTATCCGCACACCCTGAAAGTTTGAACAGTGATTTGTGTCATGTGTTATTTTAAGTGCGACGCTGAAATATTCAACCATCTCTCAACCATCTCCAAAAATATATACACATAATTTTTCAGTCAAATAGTATGATAATAGAATGTTCCTGATTACATTACCCATTGCATGCACACACAAAAAGAAAAAGAAGAAAAAAACACAACGGGATAGAACAGCTGGGGCTCAATTTGCATGTGAAAAAAAGGGAGGAATAGTGTTAGCTGCCGAGTGGCTAAACCTGTATGTAATTGGTTGATTGTGAGAACTGGTGGAATTTGCATTTCATTTTTGGAACTGTTAGATAACAAGTCCCGGAGGAATGGATCAGCCCTGTTGATGACAGTTGCAGCGGTGTCGTACCGTGTCACCGACATAATGGCCTCATCTGGGTTGACACTCAATTTTGAAGCTTCGTACCTCTCCATCCATCACATGCTATGACAGCAGGACGGGGTGTAGAATATTAGTAAGAGACAAACATGCCTTAGATCAGAAACACACCTTTGCAAATAGCTGTCAAATCTGATGAGCCGGATTGTCACTGAATTGCTTTCATTTGCGCTGAGTATGTGTTTGAACCACAGCTGCCTTCAGTGCGCTGGCAAGGCCTCAGTGAACACTCCCCACTGTTATAAAACTCTGTCATCAACCTTGACAACTGCCTTGATTTTATAAAAGTGTGATATAATGAGCAGTGTTTTGCTGTTTGACAGGTTTGCACCTCATCTCTGATTACAGATTTGCTGCTGTCATGTTCAACAACTAAATGATATCTGCAAATAGCTTGAATCACGCGTTAATACTTGACAAGTTAAACCATGCGGAATGATTCAACATGTGTGTACGATTCTGTCAGATGGCCAACTTAGGACAACAGAAACATATTGGGAAAGAAAGAAAACAGTGGAGCAAGCCAAATTAGGTTTCCAAGTATCCAACTGACACAAAGTCCTACCGCCTTCCCTCTGAATGCAAAGTATCTGACTGCACTCACTGAAGTCCCGGCCTCTGGGACCTTATTACGGAACAAAATTGTACAGTAGTCAACAGGGAGAGACAAATACTTTTTGGATCCTGTTTAAACTGTGTCATGAATCACACCTACGATGTTTGTCAGTTTAAAACGATAATTATCCAAGTCAGTAAAGTCTCAGTTTGGTAATTAAAGCCAAATCTCATGTAGTTTTTTGTCAATGCGCTCAGCGAACCACATCCAACATGGCCGCCAACTGGGCTCAGAAAAAGAAAAAAGATGAAAATAGCAAAAATCGGCTCATATTGACAACTGCAGTTATGAGAAGGGAGAGCCGGTCCGTTCTGTGAGCTGCTAATATACAGGAGCAGCTCTGCCATGTTTAAGTTGCAGGTTTTGGTGAGTGTTCAAGGAGACAACGTCACTAACGACGTTTATTTCACCAGTTTGATGACAAACTACAACTATATTGTTTCGTTTTGTTTTGTTTTCTGCTTTTCCATGCGGGTCGCGGGATGTTGCCGCTTTTTTATCCCCCTGAGGGGTTCCGGGGCTTACTGGGGCCAGATCCAGATCCAGATAGAAAACTATATTGTCTTGAATGTGATCTTTGAAATTAACAGACATCATATGTGTGATTCGTGACACAATTCAATCAGGATCAATACAGTATTTGTCTCTCTTCCTTCACTACCATGCAAAGCTTTTAAAAAGGGCCCATGGGACAAATTCTAAGGGGCGTGACCTCGGCTCTCTGTAACTCTCTGCCCAGCTTGGGTACATGTGTTAGCAGCCTGTTCCCGACATTCAACACGGTCTCTTAACTTTTTAAGCCCAATAAATACATAAATTAAGAACTGTTAAATGCCAAAATCATGAACACACAAGACAAAATAGTCATCATGAATGTGCCTCAGACTGAAAAGACTACCAGGGACTCTTTCCTCAGTCGGTGCTTTTTGCCAGTATTAGAAACATCTTTCCATACGGGCAGAATGATGAAGACTGAAGGGCTTTTTAGAGGCCTGCATCAGTCAGAGCATTTGATTTATATTCTAAAAATCTAGAAAAAAAGTCACCAATCCTAGATTGAACTACTGTTTGATTTGAGTGGCTTTGCTCCTCCAACAGAAACTCCAGCTCCCCCCCCAAAATACAAGTGGAACTCCTGTCCATCTCCTTTCGTACAAAGAAGGCCATCGACAACAATGCAATCTGCAGTAACATAAGGGGTACATCTAATGTGAAATTAGCCATGTTTCCCACTGCTGGAACTGTTGAAGCCGAAGTCGTGGCCTCATTTGAAAACTGCAACTTGGGACCTGAGGAACAGGTGTGTGACACAGCTGGGGCAGCAGTCGCTACAACCAGCACCATCAGTGGACACATGCTCAGCAGAGAGCCGGGAAGGAGAAAAGCATGGATTTTCATTCAGGTTGGGTTTAGTTGGATGCCTTGTACACAATGCAGCGACTGCTTTGTTGTTTGCTGTCAAAGTGAGAGGTGCGCATCTGGCAGAGGAGCGGGCGAATGGGACAGTGAGGAGCGCCGTTCAAAAGCAGCAATGACAGCATTGATATAGGGAAACAGCTGAAATAGAAGAAATGGAAAGAAATGTTCCAAAACGAGACTGTAGGAATGAGTGCTACAGTTTGATGCAGGAAAGGATCAGCTCAGTTAGAACAGCTTCAGCCATGGCAGAGACAGACGAGAGGAGCCTCATGAATCTAATGAGACCATTCCTGTGTTGCCATCAGCCGAAGACATCAATGCAGCATTAGAGTTAAATATCAAATGACTTGATTTCCCCAGGTGCATCTCTTTGGATTAAAGTATCATGCAGTAATGTGCATTCATAGTTGAAGTGAACAGAGGAGCAGACACTGAGCTGATATACTTCACTGAGAGAGAGTACTTGGGGCGCTGGGATGGATGGACGATGATTTGTGGAATAAAAATCTCATCAGCATTGCCACGGATGAAGCAGCTACTCTAACCAATACGAGAGCGTGGACCTAAAGAGGAGTTTCCTCCATCCCCCTGCTATTCACTCCAAGTTGGCAGCACAAAATGTCTTTGCCAAGTTCAGTTCCAGAGGAGCTGGATGCAAGACAAGACACAGCAGGTTGCGGAAACAAAACACGGGCTTTGACAACATAAAGCTTAATCCAGTGAACAAAAGGCGGGAAACAAAGAGCAGGCTGAGGAAAAGCCGAGTGCACAAAACTAAACCAAGTACAACTGGGATGACATGAGGAACACGGGAAGAATACAAGGGAGGACCACAAGCAGCAAACACAGACGATCTGACAGCTGATCCAAACACACAGCGGGAATACACAGGTGATACAGAAAACAAAGACAGGAAGTACAGAAAACCAAGACACAGGTGAATGAGACAGCTGCAGCCGATTCAGAACACTGCTGACAGTCATCACCAGGACCAGCTACTGTTAGTTTATAAACCCTGAATGGTTTTGGGTCCAAATATATCACTGATCAGCTGCTCCGGACAACCCAGGCCTCTTAGATCATCTGGGACTACTGACACTGCAATGGAGGGCACAACGAGACCTCCTGTTCTCCACACTTTCAGATGTTAGTGTACAAAATGGTAACATCTGAGACAGGTCAGGTTTAGCAGATTTCTTGCAGGAAGTGTCACTGTCACACTTCCTGCAAGAAAGAAACAGCACATGCTATATGCTGTTTTTCACAAGAGGATAATCAAACCGTACCACTTTTTGACCACAGTTGAACCTGAGTCCGTGCCCGGTCTGGAGCAGATGCAGAATATACACTTTTGCTCCACACTGGTAACTCAAGGAGACCCAGTTCTCAGTTCATTTAATCAGGGCTCTGTTTGCCAGTGGACGTTATTAACTTGGGACTGCTTATTAATATCTCGCACTGTGCAACCCACGCTGTATTTTTATATTTGACCATTTAATTTCTTCTTTTTTTTTAATCTACTCTTATTCAAATCTTTCTTTTTTTATGAATGTGTATTGCTTTGTCTTTTTCTACAGCCATGTGTTTCTTTTCTCACTGCAATTCTGTTTTATCTAACTTATTATTTACACCCTCTTTTTTATAGATTATATACATTTTTGATGTTGTTCCTTTTTATGCTGTTTATTTATGTATCTATTCATTTATACTGTATACGTTATTCCTGCTGTTTCTATATTACTTATTTATACCTTTTATATACTTATTTACTACTTTCTGTAGTAGAACCTTTCATGTGAGTGTACTTGTACAAGTACTTTCAACACACTTTCAGTACTTACTTGAATGAGTACTCATACAGAAAGTACTTGTACAAGTACTTATGAAAATAAGAAATATGAAAATAAACTTGTCTTGCGTCTGGAGACTTGAATCTAGAAGGAGGCAACTAAGGAGAAATGCTGGGAAGGGTTGTGATGGCGAGCGACGCTGTTCTCTCCACCGATGACAACAGACCTCCTCTGGACCAATGGGACCTTCTGCCCCCTATTAAAGGATGGATTAAAGGGAACCATTGTTCATTCTCACCATGGGTACCAGGCCAGCATTCTCAGATATCTGCAAACAGACCACTGTGGTCTATTTAAGCTGATAGATAAAAGATATTTTTCTCATTTTGTTTTTTAATGGATGGGATAAAAACCCAGTGTCCTTTGCTATTGCTTAGGGGTTATGGTTGAGCTTTATTCACAGTCCAGTACATTAGATGTTAAATGTGAGTAGGCTGCGCTGACTTTATCACCTTTTTGTTCATTTATATAATACAGCTGTTTGTGACAGGTTGCTAAATGTGTTTATTGTATTGTGGTGGTGGACTGATTTGATAACGTGCCGCGATGTCTAATTATTTTGTGTGCCATTAGTGTCAAATTAGATGGAGTGTGTTTATGTATTAGGTGAAGTCTGTGTGAATTGGCAACAACAGCTGTTGTTGGTACAAGAGTAGAAGATAATTTATAATAGAAACTGCAGTGTCAAGCTTATATATGGCAGTGAACTCCTTATGTATGTTTCCTGCTGCTAGTTATGTAGCATCCGTATTTTTGCCATGATTACCCTCAGTTCTGTATATGTAGCTTGAATATTGGTTCAGAACAGTGGGTGGAATGTTGAATGGTTGAAAGCAAATGTTAGAGACGGATACTCTCTGTGGCCATAGGGAGAAATGATATAGCATGTTGCCTGTTTCAGCATTATGGATAATGAATATATCAATAGAAGAGAGGCCTCAGACTGTATCTCACTGTGCGTGCCCATCCAATTTGCAAATGGAAGATGAGGCTTTACAAAGTCTAAAATGGAGAAAAGAAAATAATGGGATGGTTTCTTCAACCTTTTGTCACAGAGTAAAGGCAAACTGATAACAGCCTCCATTTACATTGAGGCCACACGCTGCTCAGACACCCTTTGAAGGAGAGCTTAGGATAACCATTCATGCTTTTTGTTAGGTCTCTCACTTCCACTGGTATTGTCTGCAGGCGGAGCGATTGCATTATAACCGAGAGTAAATCTTACTTTTGTCTCCAATTATTTTGACTTTATCAGTAATTACTCCCGTTTTATCCATGGTTCATAGCTTTTCTTTTTTTTTATGAGGATAGCAATTAATTAATTTATCAATTAATGCTGAAGCTTCCAAATTAAAGTTAAAGCTGACAAACTTAAACTGACGCTGAAAAACGTGAACTGCAAACTATAGCTCAAACTGAAAAGCCACATTTGATCTACCCAGTACTGACCATGTTAGGTATCAGCATTTATAATGGCCGATAAATGAACATTTGAAAAATAAAATAAAAACGGACTAAACATCCTCCAACCAGGTTATGAGTGTTGGCGTCCACCAGAGGGCACTCTACAGCAGGTTGAGTCTGTGCCACCTGATTGTCGGACAGAGATCTCTTCTCTCAACAAAAGAAGTTAGCCTAGCAACGCTAACAGCTGTTAGCCTCGCCGATCAGCTGTTAGCCTCGTTGATCAGCTCTCAGCCTAGCAACGCTAACTTTCAAACCAAGGTAAAGTACTCAATATTATGTGGGCTGTCCATCATTGCTCCCCTGGTTCTCCCTCCACCACAACCTCGGGGTTATTCACTGCCTGGCTCCTTTGTCGCTCTCCTCTGCTGCTGTGGTCTCTTCCGGCTTGCGGTGATGTTGGATGGTCCTCCAGACACAAGTCTGTTCATACGGAAGGAGCTATTCCCTCTGTGCGGACTGACAGGCGCTGCATTTATGCTTTGTTGTGTTTGTTCCCCTGTTAAGTGCTAAGATGATAAAAGAGGCCTCCAATCAGGCAGCTGACTCCTTGTTTCAGGATTTTAAAAACAAACTAGAAATATTATCATCAGTCAAAGCTCTTCAGCCTCTAGAAGTACACTAAAGAAGTACTATCAAGAAGTACAGTTACACAGCGCTTTATCAGTCGGGCTCTAATATTGACACACAGCTTGCTTACCTTTGATCTGAAATGGCAGGATGTTTACAGTTCTTCTGTATGTGTGGTGGCAGCCAGCCAAGCATACCCATTTGAGTTACTGCCATGCTGGTAAAAAAAGTCAAGTTTGTATTGACGGATTTGCCCAGCAAATGTCATGGTAATCTTCCACTTAGATATCTTGTGCGCAAAATTGGCATTTTAGCCAGAGTGAGGTGATGGAGAGATATGTTCAAATTGAATCTGGTGGGTGAGAGCCTCTCTAAGTGTCCAACCATCCATCTGTTGTCTGTAACCGCTTATCATCTGCAGGGTCACAGGGGGGCTGGACTTGATCCCTGCCGACGCTGGGCGAGCGGCTGGGCACACCATGGATGAGTCGCCAGTTCATCACAGGCGGCGCGGTGCCTCACAGCAAGATGGCCCTGAGATCGCGACCTGGCTCGGGCAGGAACTCTGCGTTCTCCTAGTGCCTGTGTGGGTTCTCTCTGGGTACTGACTTCCCTCCGCAGTCCAGAAGACATGCAACTGAGGTTGACTCACTATGTGTGCCTGGTTTAAACCCCTTGTGCCTTCCAGTGGTATAAAGTATAGAGCAAAACATTTTATTGTATAAAGGTTGATGAGGTGGCTGCAGAGGTCTCACAGGTATCGAAGCAAGAGGCAGATTTTTACAATGGCAGTAGAAAATCAGCTGTGTTTATTTTTTTTTGTACTACTGTAATACTCATATATGGCTGTGACGTGGCCCCCTGTGGTATGAAAGAGTACCTGTAGTTATAGTAAAGTTACACTGAGGAGCCTTGGATGGCAGACAAGAAGAGGATATAAGAAAAGCTGGATACTGTTTTGTAAGTCTGATGATGGGCTGTACATAAAGTGACTGGAGAGATAAATAAGCTTCAAAGCTGCAAAGTTTTATCGCATTTTGCACCTTATGGGTGACTTGAGATTGTACTTGAACAGACAGATCACCTTTCATTATATTACAACATATTTTATTATACTCTAAAGAGCTCCTAGATAATGTAATAACATAAACTTCTGTCTGACGCCACAGTCTTCGAGTGTTATGTAAAAAGAGCACTTGCTGATCTCCAAATTGTTCTATTACTGCGAACTCCTGAGAGTAGATCTGCGTGATAGGAAGACAATGGAAAATAATATTCCTGCTTTCACTTGCTGCTCTGAGGTCATCCTCTCATCAAACAGCCCATCCTCCTCCTCCTCCTGAAAACAGCTGGTTACAATCCCTACAGAGCTGCACCACTGGAAACAGGCTGTGGATGCTGAGTTGCTTATAAATGGCCCTTTTGTGTGCAATCAGTCGAGACACAGCTGTTCATTTTTTGGTGTGTTTAAGACTGCTCAGTAGTGAAGATTACAGGTCTGGGTTGCCTATATACCAGTATGGTGTATACTCAAGCATCAAGTAGTATTTTACCATAGTAGATGCTTTAAATGGTTTAAATAAAAAATGTGCATCCTGGCCTTTGTTGTTTGTTCAATTGCCAAACAAAATAAGTGTCACAAAACATGTCAAAGGCTGCCTTTTTTTTAATGTAACATTCACACGAGTAATATGTAATATGTATGACTATATGTATACGTAATATGAACAATTAGAATATAATGTGAAACCCTGGCTTTCTGATGGTAACACAAAAGGATACCACACACACACACACACTTGTGGATGAAGACAGGATCAACTTGACTATGACAGGGCCTCTAGTTTTGACACCAAACACACATCATAAAATGAATCTTTATGCAGATGACATATTGCTCTTCTTATAAACCCCCACTCATCGCTACAAGAACCGGTCAAACCCTACCCAGGACCGAAAAGCTGATGTCTCTGAACATTGACAACATCATTAGTGTCTGATCAGCTTAAGAATTAGAAGAACCGACTTTTAGACCGCTGAAATTCAGGACCACGGATGGGTTTAGCGCAATGCATTTCGAATACAGTGTTGTTAGACCTCTGACAGCTGTGTGACATTGATGAAAACCAGTATAATATGGGACCTTTAATCCTGCAAGGTGTTGTGGACCATAACATGAAGTTTTGGGATTTCAATATGGTAAATGGTTTGCATTTTTATAGCGCTTTTCTAACGACAGCTCAAAGCGCTGTACAATACATGCCACATTCACCCATTCACACACACATTCACACACTGATGACAGAGGCTGCCATACAAGGCGCCAACTGCTCACCAGGAGCAATTTGGGGTTCAGTATCTTGCTCAAGGACACTTCGACATGCAACTACGGAGAGCCGGGATTCGAACTGGTGACCTTCCGATCACTAGACGACCTGCTCTACCCACTGAGCCACAGCCGCCGGTTGGCCTGGGAGGCTTCATGATGCCCGCATATCCTCAAACAAGTCCCTTTAGGAACACTTTTTCAAGGATGGCAAGAAACCATCCAAGATGTGGATGTACTTCATGTAATACTAGGTGATGGTGCATATCCACTGCTACCAGGGCGAATGAGGCCATAACAGGAGAGCAGTGGGATAACACTGGAACAATCAGTGCTCAATAGCTGCTCCAGTCTAGCCAGAATGACTGTGGAGAGGGGCTTCTGAACACTTGAAAGGAAGACGGGGGTGCTTATTAAAATGATGTGACTGTCATGTTACTTTAATCAGTGACATCATCTTGGCCTGCTGTGTCCTTTCAAATCAACTCAATTGTTGTGAGTCAAACTGGAGAATACATCAGCAATGACGATGAGGTCCATGATGCAAGACCAGACCCCGCCGACTGTGAGATTGGCGGTGATGGTGGGGCACATATTAGGGATCCATTATGTGCTCCATTTTTATGGGCATTGCTTTAAACTGAAGAGCTGCAAAAAATAAACATTAACATTTGTTACATGCAGCATGCTGGATTAATGTGTTATTATCTTTACCACTTGCAACTCTTAGGTCGCATTCCTGTGTTGGTATGTTTGGTGAAACCATATCATTGTTTTGGCATTTGTAGCCTTTGCATTGCAGTATTGCTTTACAATGAATCTACAATAATTCCATCATTATTTTACGAAAGTTTATTAATAAAACAGTTGTGATCTCTCTCTCATAATAATAACTTCAGCACATGTTTGATTGTAAGGGAGAGATGACACGCTGATCAAACATTTGTGCAGAAATTGTTTCAGATTAGTAAAATATACTTATCACAACGCTGAATTTTAACAGCTTCTTACTACTCAAAATTGGCCATACAAAAATATGACGTGTTAAAGCTATACTGTATCTCAAGTGAGACCAAAAATAAAAAAGACAACATTAGAACATTGAAAAAGAGCATACAAAAAAAGTTTTCAGTGAAATAAATAACAACTTACAACTTAAATATAAATATATATTTATAATATAAATATTAAAACTTAAAAAATAAGGACATTTGTTTTAAGTTGAATTAAACTACCTGCATGTCTGAAAACAGCCAATACATTATTACTGCCACAAATCTACAATAGAATAATGCAAGTAATCATGGTATGTAGTTTATCCATTTTTTTTTTCAACATTTTATCATTACCCTAATTTATATCAGTGTTAGCCATTCTAGTGTTTTTGGTGGGATAAGCTTTACTATGTTGCAATAATAAGGACTGAAGGGAAATGTAAGGCATGGGCAGAAGAAATAGCTATGTTTGAGTAGAGAGCAAATGTTTCTTGTGTGCTGCACTGGGCACATTGGTAGATGCATATGAAGTTAAAGCTGAACCACTTGGGTGAGGTTGTTAGTCGAGTGCCGAGAATGCTATCCTGGGAGGGAGTGATGCAACAAATGCATGTACATATTTTCTCCAGCAAAATGAATAGGCCCCATATTTCGGGGCACCTGTCCTTCTCATTAGTTGACGCACACATTTTTCTCATGGCATATTGCCCCTTTGTATACTGCTTCCGCAACGTCTTTATCTTCGGGTGGTTTTGCTCAACTGTCCTTTTGTATCCTCTCTCTTTCATCATTTCAGAAAACAGTTGAAAAGTCCAGGAATTTTTATGAGTTTTCTCAGGCTGACTGTTTTAGAAGTCGTCGGACCAAATATGAATTAAACATATGATCTCTTCTTCTCCCCTTGTGCTCCCGAATCTCATTGCAATTTGGTGCATTTTTTTGTCCTTCCTTTTCCAGCTTACATTCTGACATTAGCCTGCCGTAACTTCCAGTAATTGGTCTAAATGTCCAAACCTTAAAAAATAATGTTTTTTTCACACTGGCAACAAACTAAACCATGGTTCAGTTTGATCTGGACCAAGACCATCTCTTTTGGTTGGACCAGTAAACAATGTCCGGCTGTTTGGTTACAACTGGAGCCCTGTAACAACAACACAGAAACTCCATAGAAACTCCATTGGATTGCAATCTAGTTTCTGTAATATGATCAATGAAGCTAATTAAATCAGCAAAGTCAGAAAAAACAACTTTCTGGGTTGGGAAATGATCCGAGGAGCACGTGAATGCCACCAGGTTCCGTTTCAACCAGATAGAAATCACACACATGGACCAAATATGGCTTGCTGCTGTGACTGGTTTGACTCAGGTATTCAGAAGCAGGACATTCTGTCTTTAACATTTGTATAGTTTAGAGTTGCCAGGCAAGGATGCTGGCAGGTGGTGTGAGTACCCTTTGGAACTGTTTGAACTGTTTGGTAACACTCTGGTGCACAAAGGCTCAGTTTTACTGTAGCAGTGTTTGTGTCGCACTGTCGGCGTTTTCACTGTGTCCTCTTGGTGTTCACTCCTGTGTTTGTGGGATCTGGTGTTGCTGAGAGGGAACCGGCTTGAGGACGCTATGAGGGGAGGTGTCCAGCGCGGCCTGTACTGGTGATTTTGCCTATTAGTTTAGGCCCTTTTTGTTTTTCCTCTCACTCCATGTTTGTTTCATTCATTGGATTGAGTTTTTTAGCCAACTTTGTTAAGGACATTTTAGAAATTTTAATCATTTTAACTTTCTCCTCAAACTCCTCGGTGCTGCGTCACCCTTTTGGAAAATCTTTGAAGAAACCACTCCGTATTCACCGAGTAACGAACCTTATTACTTATTGCTTAAAGAAATAAATGATGTTCTCTTTTGTGGCTGGATGAGGACAGCGCAACTCTGTTGGCCAGCCAATCCTGTCCAGGAAGATTATGTGAGGAGCAGTTATGTTTCCATGCCTTGCTTATAGTACTTTCATCAGCTATGCAACCAACCAGAGTATGATCTGTTTTGTTTACAGTAGCATGTGCATTTTCAGTGTATATGACTGGCCACAGGATTTGTTTTTTCAGGTGTGTTAGTATGGAAAGAGACTATTTCTGGAGAAAAAAAACCCAAATTCCAATAAAACATGCGTAGGTGTGGACTATGCCTTACTCACAATGCTGATTGCGGTCCATCTGGTAATCCTCTGAACACCACAGGAAGGCGTCTGTAACATTAACAGGCTGGTCACACTGGATGCCTGTATGCCTCGTGGCAACTGCATTACTGCTGCAGTGTGGCTCCTGCCTGCCCTATCTGTTCACATGGGGTTTGCTTTTTAATAATTATCAATAAATATGACAACGTGATTTTCCTCTACCCCTCTGAAAGAACGAGAGGGAGCGAGGGAGGGCAAGTGAAAGTGAAAGAAAGACATAGGAAAGAAACCAACACTCACCGGTTGTGTGTATTCTCTTCATGCCCTTGACATATTCCACACATACACACATTAAAACTGTAGTAAAATGCTGGCATGATGTCTGTATGACTGTCTACAGGTTGTTTTCAGGTCACTTTTTTGCAAAAACCATGTGAGTGTTGTGGTAGAAATAGGCGAATCTGTGAATCTCAATACGACGTGACGCAGCAGCATCGCTTGACACGCGTGTCTCAAGCATCCAGTGTGAACAGTCTTACCTGTTAACATGGACGCCAATGCAATGCAGCGCTGCACATGAATCCAGTGTGTCCAGCCTGTAAGGCTGCAGGAAATCACTCACACCATCCCTCTGAACATGGTGATATGTCCCCTTCTCAGACAGCTGCGGACAGTGCACATGGGCTATTATTTGTTTGTTAGAATCTTGATATTGATTAAAGGGACACCTTTGTTAAACATACCATCAGTGTAATGGACTTGCTAGCGTAATGGCAACTTTCTTGCTTGAGCCCAGAGACTTAATGAGTGGAGCGGACGAGAAAATCTTTGCCTGCTCAGTCGTATCTAAGGTTTGTCCTATTCACTGGAGTCAGCAACGTTTCCATTGCATAAAAGCTAATGCGATTGTAGGCATTGTTCCAGGTATTAGTCAAACCCTCATGTGTTACCAAGGAAAACTTTATATTTTGATCACAGAATGCAGGCAAATATAAATGAATGGTCTTATTTTTTGGGGGGTAAAGGGACAATAACATAAACCGTATGATTTCACATGTAGGGCATTTAGCAGATGCTGATGGTGGTGTCTGCCATGCAGGGTGCCGACCGGCACATCGGGAGCATTTTGGGCTTCAGTATGTTGCCCAATGACACTTTGACATGCGGACCAGGTGAATCGAACCGGCGACTTTTCGATAACAAGAACGCTGGCTCTACCCCTGAGCCATAGCCCCTGTATGATGTCCTGTGGGCCACTAATAATCAGGAATGAATGGACTGATAAGGGACACATTGTCAGGCATTGTCCCTTACTTAGCTCCTCATTCGTTCCTCATTTGTTCTCTACTAACTACTCAAAACATTATGCACTTTATTGTAGTGTTTCTATATTTTCAAACATCATAACACTGTGATTCACAGTCTAATTTGAAAATCATACATTTTCTGGCAAAGGGATTGTTAACCAGCTGAGATGTGATTATGGAATCTCGGCATTACTGTTTTATTCTTTGTGGAGGGCCCTGTTGTGAAAAAAAAAATCTGCGGGGGGGGGGGCGTCCAGGGGGTCCTATTAATCACTGTGGATTATATGAAAATGAATAATGAATAATATTGTGTTGTCTCCCTGCTTGGCAGCAATCAAACTCTGGGACTTTCCTTGTCACCTGCATTACTACAGTTGAATGGCAAGCTCACTGCCACCATCAATAACACAATAGTTTAGCTTCAGATAAAAATGATAAATGCACTGGCATTCCTTCAGACCCCGATTCAACCGACCATTTATTTTAATATTTCAGCAACTACCAGGCGCTATCGTTAATCACTGTTAGACTGCAGATAGGCAGGGAGGAATCACAGAGAGCAGGAGAGTGGAGGAGCAGGAATGGGGTGACGGACGAGGGAGGAGGAGGACGGAGAAGGAGGAATGGGTTTGGGGAATGCCACTTCTCATTGGGGAAGCTGTTGCTCATCTGTCGTGGGCTCGTTGGGGCATGGCTAAAGGCTCCCGTTCAGTCAAACTCCTCTCCTGTACGCATGACATTTCAATTACACAGCGAGCTCTCATAGCTCTCTCCACAGCCAGATAAGCTGAGACACCAAATGCCACACACAGCATGGACACACACACACACAGACACACGCTCACACAGAGAAGCACATGCCCCTGCAGAGCTTGTTTGAATGGATGTCATTCGGGCTTGTGACAGGTGAGAGTACTGTATGGAAACATTGTCAGAAGCCTGACTAAAATAGATATTAGAAAAATGGCTCCATTTATTTGCATCACTTTTTCTGCACTATGTATAAAGTAACATGAGGAGACAGTCACACTAATAATAATACGAATGAAAAAAAAAGGAAAAGCATGCCACAAGGAGGTTGGATCCCAACATAATGAGGCCGAGAAAAAGACAGCACAGATAATGTTATTGGGTTCGAGCTCAGAAACCATAGGAGTGGAGGAGTGTGCCACTGGGGGAGATTCATTTTCAGTAGTCCCATAATGAATTCATAAACTGGCGTTACATAAGTAATCATGTATGATGGGATGTACAATTATAGGGAACTAATGGACTTGCAGAAGAGGAGTCAAAAAGGAGCCATGGCACAAAGCTCACAACTCTGTGAGAACATCCTGGATGGCTGACAGTAGGCGTAATGAGGCCAGATAACTTGAAAAATAACTAGAAGTCACAGGCATTGGCTTCATTACAGGAATTTTCACGAGGCTTGAATGTTAAAAGCATTTGATTATTGTGTATATGTGGGCTAGCAGCTGTTTGTGATAGCTTTATATAACAAATGGGGAAAGATAACTGTTAATAGGCTTTTCATTGGTCACCACTGGCTCAGCAAGGAGCGAGTCTGATTTTGTGGTGGGCGCTCAACTCTATGAGAAAAACAGAGGTGAGCTCAACAATATGATGGTTTATGATAACATCAATAATACATTGTAATTATGTAGTTAGTTAAATATAAGTTAAGTTATATCACTGTTAACAATAAATCAAATGCTTTATAAAACTATGCCTCATTGTCAAATAGCATCATGTGTGAAGCCACATGTTCAGATGAGCTGAACACATTCATGCTTTACTTTCCTCAACAACGACTCAGCTGTACAGTCTACTCTACCAACCCCATGCTTGACAGTAGGTATGGTGTTCTTTGGGTGAAAGGCCTCACCTTCTCTACTCCAACCATATGGTTGTTCATTGTAGCGGAACAACGTTTTAGTTTCATGTGACCACAGAGTTTTCCTCCAGAAGGTTTTTTTTCTTTGTCCATGTGATCAGCAGCAAACTTCAGTGGAGCTTTCAGGTGCTGAAATTGGAGGAAGAGCTTCTTTCAACACGGCAGCCTCTCAGCTCATGTTGATGTAAAACACTCTTGACTGTGGACACTGACAGCTGTCTTCCAGCAGAGAGACCTGTCTTGTGGTTGTTTTTGGTTGACTCTTGCACATCCTGACCAGCAGCAGCAGGTGATAGTTGGTGTTTTCTTTCTGATCGTGGCAGTGACACGACTGTGCCGTGGACTTTATACTTACATACAGTTGTTTGAACAGTTGATCTTCAGACAGCTTTGACAAGTGACTTTCCTGACTTGTTCAAAACAATAATATGCCTTTTTAAATCAATTTTGGCCAACACATTCTTTTATAAAAGCACAGAAAAGGCTCCACTGTCACTAAAATGCTACTAAATGTATACATACATTCATGCACTGATGGCGGTGGCTGCCATGCAAGGTGCTGACCAGCACATCAGGAGCAGTTTGGGGTTCAGTATCTTGCCCAAGGGCACGTCGACATGCAGACAAGTGGAATCGAACCACAGACGTTCCGATAACAAGATGCTGCCTCTGCTGCCAAACCACCAGACTACAGAGCAGCTTCATTCCTCAGTCTAGACTACTCAAATCATCATTTGACACCCCACTTCACTTCACACAAATAGTTAATTTTTGGTATATATTGTTTTTCCCCTGTCAGCGAAACAAAATTTGTTTTGCAAGCAGTTGTGTAAAATGACAAACGAATTAACATTGTACCACCTTTATAAACATCAAAGGCAATTTCATTAGTCTTTACTAACCATTAACAATGTGTTATCAGCATCAGTTCCAACTTCACAGTAAAGCATTTCTTAATAAATTGTTTATAAAACATTGTGTTGTTGTTAACTTTAGTTTTATTAACTACAAATGTATCATTTATTACTGAAGGTTATTATAAAGTGTTACCCACTACATTTCAGCAAAAACATTTTTCAAGAAGCTGTAACTCAACATGACTGACAGGCCTACTGCAGACAATGTGATAGGTTACACTTATGTGAGGAAAAAATATTATGGTTTATATGAATGTGTTCTAACTGTAGGTCATACTCCAATATGATGTAAAATTCTCAAATCCTGGAATACACATCTATAGATCAGATTGTTACTGGAACCATTTGGAGAAACTGACAGGAACAATACGACTACCTTCTGAGTGACGAATATTTTTGTATGCCATGTGCACAATAAAAATGAGAAATATGAGTGTTTGGCAATTAGACCCTATCATGATGTCATGTTCTAGGAAAGCATGAATTGAAACAGACGTTAATTTGTGGCTCACTGTTGTACAGTCATGGCAAGTGCTCCACCTACATGTCCCATACATTCAGAACATCAGCCAGTTATTTTTTTCATATCGCGTTTGTCTCACATTGTGGTTGTCAAGATGATTTACCCTGGAGAAAATATGGAATGTCTGCCACTCCGCACCCCATAAGCTACATCGGTAGACTCCTGCTAGAGTCATCAGGCATAAAGGCATGCTAATATTCATTTAGTTACTTCCACTTGAGCACAAAACCAGTTTCTCCTCCGAGTTATTCCCAAGTTGTATTAGTGTTAAGTTTAACTTCAACAGATGAGAGGCCTCAAGTCAGATGCTTGAATCTTGAATCCTGAATCTTGAATCTTGGTCGTGTAAAGCATTGTTAGCAGAGCATCAGTTTATTTTAATAGTACAGGTTGCACACAGGGTCCAAGTTATTCTCTATGAATCCCTTATGTAGAGTATTGAATTGACAGAATGGCTCTGGAAGCTTGGTGCAACCCAATTGCCAGAATGTATGTTGGCAATACATATATCTGTAAACCACAAATATGTTACAACCATACATTTTCTTTATATTGCAACTTAACAGTAAATGTTAAGTTGCAATATAAAGAAAATGTTAAGGTGAGGAAAAGACTGTGTTTTTGATTAAAATACCTGTTTCGGGTGACACAGGCACGACTGGAGATGTCCTGACATAACTATCTGGTTGTTATTCCCACGAAGCCTGAGGTCTCCTTGTCTGTACCTGTGGTTTCAAATTTACAAATGTTGTAACACAGTATTGAACTGCCGTCTCTGTCTTGGCAGTCTTCCAGCTTGTAACTTGAAAACCTCCATCTTCAGATATGAAAGTCAGGTCATAAACATTAATGGGAACGTACTATGACATGTTTGTACAAATGTGTATATGCTACATATTACATGTACAAATGTGAACATGTGACTGGTATGCAGAAACTGCCAACATTTCTTACTGGTGACCAGGCTGTTTTAGTGACATGGATGTATCATTGGAGCAATGCATCAACTCAGCGACCATATTCACTTGCCTCCCAACTGAATTTGGGCTATCTGGCTTGCAAATGTGACAATAAATTCACACAGTGTATTCAAAGAAAGAGGAGGGTACTTGTCCTCTGGGGTAATTAAATGGTTTGTGGCTTGCTTCGAAACTCTGACTAGATGTTTCAACAGTCTACTTTGGACTCCCTTACATGAACAGCCGTACACCCCAGGGCAATCCCGGTGCAGTAAGATGCTCAGAGATTTATACAGTCTCGATCCATTGACTTTCACAGAGAAATTAATCACATTGAACAGAGCATACAAGCTGCAGGAGATGAAGGAAGTTCTATCATACAACATGTCTGAATTAGAGATATAATGTTTTACTTACCATTAGTAACCTGTAGTCTTAAAAGCCTCCCGTTCCTTATTCAGAGAGCATCCAACCAGGATGTAAAGTAAAGACGTTTTATGCAGGCAAATTAAGAGGCTGCACTTGGTGAACAGATGTATTAGTCTGCTGGTTCTGTCTGAGACAAACAATAAGCTGGTGATGCTTTTCAAAACTTCTGAAATATTTGAGGAAATATATTGTCAACCCATGTGTAGGCCAGTATTACTGTAACATTTATGATCATCTATAATTTTTTTACTGTAATATTTTAAACTTGTATCTGTTGTCATGCAATTTTATCATTTGTAATATGTAATTATCATACAAAATAACATACTGTGTGTGCTCGTATGTCAAAGCTAACATAAAACAGTGGCTGTTTGATTCTGTTATGCCTGACCCATGCACCAAACAAATGTCCCTGCTCCTCCATGATAACCCTGAACACGTACAGCTGCTTCATATTTGTCACAGTGTGTTTATGGCTCTTTTTCTTTAATCCTCTGGAGATTCTCGGTCCATCTCTTATCTCTTTCCATGTATGAATGTGTGGTCTGTCATCTTTACATGCCCGTGTTAGCCGTCTTACCTATTTTGGCAGCACCGTAAAGTTGCTGAACATCTCTTCTGGATCTATACACCTTATTAATGTTTACAATAACTACCTACTTACCCCATTTTATTTTTTCCATCTTGTAATTTTCCTGTTATTGTCTCTGCGCCCGCAATGACTCGGACTCATCTGCTGTGAGACTCAACTTGCTCTAGACTTGAAGGCAAAAAGCTGAGGAGACTTGACTTGGTGACCCATAAATATTGAAAGATGCAATATTGTCTGCGGTTTTGCCTTTTGGGGCTCTGCCAAACTGTCATGAATAATTAATAACACAACCAGGAAGCACACAACGTCTCCATAACCTAATATACACTTTCAGTTGCAGCTGCTGGCACTAGAACAGACTGGAGACAACTCTAATTTTAGATGAGAAAACCTTTCATAATAAAATTAATTAGTCTATATAGTTTCCCCTCTTCATACTCAGATTCACATATTTTCCCTCCCTGAAAACTGGTTTTGATGCACAAATCATTCATGAATATGCCAGTTCCTGCCTTTATGTTATTAAAAGAGCTCCTTTTCATTTTTGTTAAGTTATTTGATATTTAAGATGTAATAATCGCTCTGTGGTATTTTTTTGAAAGCAGTTACATTTTAAGCTGACAGCCTGTTTAAGACTCGATTTCTATGCTGAACGTGTTTTTGGATAAGTGCTGCGACAGCTTAATGATAAACGAACTTCCCTGTTGAATAGACTGTTCCTGAATTACCAGTCACCCACGCGCATGATTTTCCTTGAAGAAAAAAGAATAATAATCCCTCTCAGTCATCACTTGTGACCCACTAAAGGTGTGAGGCGGTGGCTGTACCCGCACAGATCTGCCTGCATTTTCTTATTTTCTCACTAATTTGTGGCTGACATTTCTGGGCGTCCACCTCTGGGCAGCGAGAGAGCCAACAGCACTTGAGGTTGGGACTCCATCTTTGTCTTCATCAGGCGCAGGTCTGTGGGACTGTTTGACCTAGGGCAGCGAAAGCTACACACACACACACACACACAAAGCAGACAGGTTAAAACTTGCACATTAATACTATCTGAAGGGTTGTTTATTCAGGCTTTAGAACGGAACTGCTGTGGAACACTTTATTTATTTGATATGTTCTCGCTAATGACACTCTCTCCCTTCATTCCATCTCTAGCTCGCACGGCCATCGCCGCTCACTGTTTCTCTCCCTTTCCCTATGAGTCAGGAGGTGTTAAAATGTGTTTAGCGACAGGAACTGACAAATCCTGCGCAGTTTACCTTTAAATGACCTGAGTCCATTAAAATAGTATAATTGCGGTATTATCTCTTAATATATTCAAACTGAGCGACCTAAGACTGTTTTTTTGATTTGACTTCGAACCACTTCAGACTGAATTTTAGACTTCTGAAACACACTCTGCTATGTACACACAGCTCTTGTGCATCTTTCCATCTGGGAGATTTGTTGTGGTATTGATACAGCTAAATACAGT
>CAEMYA010000004.1:39246-50535 GCA_903131615.1 Diplodus sargus | reverse complement strand
GAAAATGACTCTGAGCTATTTTAATTTGAAGGGCTCGTCTGCTCTCACAATAATTTGTCTTCATAATTTGTCCTATTTAGCTAGGCCTGTAAGCTTACCATTACAGGTGTAACTAATAACATTAGCACTGTCTCTGTTCTATTTAGGTGCCCCAGTAAGCTATTCCATATGTCAGCGTGCACAGTACAGAGGCCCAGGAAGTAGCAGTACACCCTTTTTCTCCCCTGACATGCTGTGAAAAAGCTATGCTGACCCTGTATGAGCACAAATAGTCAGTAGACACAGAAATCAAATTTGTGGCCTGATTTAATTTAAGAAATAACAATGTTCCGTGATTAATACAAATAAAATTAAATAAAATAAAATAAAACAATATAACAGCAAATGATTGAACTGCTTTAAAATATGCTGCGTGCCCACCTACAACAAGCTTACCGAACTGGGTGACTCTCAAACATTTGAACGGCAGATGTTTATTTCGAGGCACCTAAAACAGCCGAGCCTCTCGCGACGACGAAGATGCAATTAACGCAGCGCTCATTCAAACTGTGACGTCCTCCATCAGTGATTCCACTCCCACGCGCTGCAATCACTGATGTCCTACATCATGCTGTGACAGCTCATGTTGTAAGACCTCCCTCTTGTTTGTAAAATGGGCCTGTGTCTTCATTAAATGATAATCAATCATATGATTAATCACATGCTACGGAGGACTGATCAGTGCTAGTCCGAGCCACGACAAAGCAACTCACTCGCTTTCCCATCTGCAGACCAAGTGTCCCTCGTCACTGGAGAAGCGGAAGCAGTTCACTGCATCCTGAGTTAGACTAATCACAAGGTGTCACCAATGGCCAACACACTGCTGTCTTGTCCACTGATTCAGGCTCACAGCTTTGATTATAATACTGTTACCTGTGGTGATGCACTCTTGACGAGCTTCTGACATGAGATCATCTCGCGGCCCTTGTGCTCTCCTGTATGACCATCAGGAAAAAAGCTTGTATGGAGGCTCAAACAACACTCCCAGTTGTCAATGTAGTGTACTGTTGAGCTGAGATAACGCTCACAGGTTCTGCTGGACCACAGATGCGTAGTCGCTGTGAAGTGGGTCACATTTGTCAGCTGGTGGGCCACCTTTTCTCTCACTGAAATTCTTTCTCTGCAAAGAATTTGTGACCAAGTGTCTTAATGAGATTTCTGAATCTGGCTTTTCCACAACACTAACTGGGGCCGTGTCGATGGGTTTTTGTTGCTGCGGCTGTCAACTCTTTCCAATTTGGGCTTTTTGCGTGGTATGGGATTTATTTGACAAACAAAGAAGCCAGAGCCATTTACTCCGGGCTGGTTCCTTCAAAGTTTTATTTGTTGTGTGCGGAGATGTTGGAGTTCTTCATTTTGTAGTGGATGGCATTTCAGGTGGTGAAACAAATTTGTAGTACAGCCGCCTGTTCGACATAAAAATTAACTTCCAGGTGTGCATGCAGTTCAAATAAATACCTTGAATTGTCTTTCTTTCTTCGGGTCCTACAAACCTTTCATGGCAATGGTTTGGTTTGCATAATTTGCAGATAACCCTGTTTTGTTCAATGTCTTACTTGCGAAATCCAAGATCCAGTGCTCCTCGGAAAACAAGTTGTCTGTCTCCATCTTCAATTATGGTCTCTGAACACTCCTAAACTCGCTCGACCTTTTCATTGTTTTTGCCCTCTCCGTGCTCTCTTCCCTCCGCTCCTGACTAAAAAACACATATACGTGCAGGAGAGTTTTCTGGATGGGCGGGGGAGCGTGCTGTCCGCTGTCAGAAGGCAATACGAGAGCCAAACTCCAAAGCCAAGTACGTGCTGACGGCTTCAAACATCCACGTCCGTACCCACAATCTGTACTCGCATATTCGATACATCGCCCGCCCCTATGATGAAGATGATGATGAACATGAAGAAGGAAGAGGAAGAGCTCTTCATATAAGGATCCAGCTCATTCACCAAACAGGACTTCCTCAGTTACAGCGGTGTTAATTTGATGACGCAGCAAACACTGATGAGGCATGGAAAAAAGTACCAGTTGAAAAGAAAAACGCCTGAAGTGTTTATGGATACAATGACGTTTCACGGTGACTCACCCGCCGATTGGAAATAACCAAAGCGCACATCTGCTTTTTATCATCGCTGGCAGAATAGAATAAGCGTGAGGTAGTAGGTATTATGAGTCCACACCACAGGTCGCCTGACGCACTGAAACTGTTAGAAGAGAGAAAAGTAGAAGAAATAAAGATGAAATGAACAAAGCTGCAAAGTGTTTCCTTTCTTCCCTCACATTCAAATTCAACAAATGTGGTGTCTTTACTAGCAGCACTGGTGCTAATAGCACAAGTGTTATGAAATGTGAAAATATCAACATTTTACTGACGCTGATGTTGTCTGTAAAAAAGATTCCGACCTTGCTCAAAGGCGCCTCATTGGTACGTAATAAGAGCTGCATTTTCGCTTCCTCAGCTTAAATTCTGCCTGCGGGCGCTGTAACGAGCCTGCTTCACAAATTTCTGCCGCTGCCGCCACACAGCCTGTGGCAACCACCAGGGGCTACACCGAAATGACGTGGATGGATGCTTCTTAAATCAAACATGAAGAATAAATAACTCTGAACAGATTGAACTGCCGTCACTGGCTTGACAGCCTTCCCACCTGTCAGCTCCACCCTCATCCCCTCCAACTCCTGATGTGAAAGTCAGGTCATAAACTTGTGAAGCTAATATGTGACACTTATTGCCGATGTGTCAGTGTGGTACGTGCAACACGCACAAATGTGAATGTATTGGTGGTTAACTGCCAACGTGTTGTCCAGGTGACTGTGCTGGCTTAATTAGCTCAGTAATAACCTGCACAGCATGCCACTGTCAGTGCAGAGTGTGAAAGGATGGAAAAAAAGCTGATGAATTGGTAAAAAATGGGCCTAGTTTTGTGTTTCGGTCCAATTACTTTTCCGGCAATTTATCCAGTTAATCTTATCTGACTTACTTCAGTGTACTGGTGTGTCACCAGCAAACAGCAACCAAAGGAGTTGACAGAAGAAAACCGAGGAGTGTTTGATCACGGTTTGCTCTCCTGCTGGGAAGATAAAAATTAATTTCCTGCGATAAAAATCAACCTCAGTTCATTTGTTTAAATGCCTTACTGAAACACTTTTGAAAATCAAAATCAAAAAGGATTTGCCCTCTTCAAATCTTGTGTATTGTGCTCCCCCAGTGTTAAAATGTGCTAAAGGACACAGTTCCAGTCCAAGCCTGTTTTTTTTTTAGCATTGGAGGCCGAGCTTGAGTACTGCCTTCAGGTGAACATGGTCCGAGCGTCTGGGGCTTGAAAGGTCATCCTGCAGAGACGGCGTTCAGGCAACAGATACAGAATCGTTGTTATTTCTATAAAGAAAGGTATATAGTGATACTCTGACGCCTTCCGCAGCCTGGTCTCTCTTCTTCTTTTCTATTCTAGCCACAGCCTGCTCTTAAAACGTGTGCTTGGTAATTCACAAAGGAACGCATATGATCAGGGTGCTGACCCTGAATGGATGCGTACATTAACATGAACATATACATGACAGTGGAGTAGAGGATGCGACTGCATGAATTCAGTTCAGCTGTGACACAAGTAGGAAAACACATATGTTGAGAATTAGATCCATCAGAATCAACACTGCCGTCTCAGCGCTGGAGAAACATCCGGCCGCACCGTTTCTTTTTGGTGTAGGGGAGAAAACGCTCCATCTTGTTCCCTTTTTTCTTTAAACCAACCACCATCGTTTTGGCCAGCGCTTCACCCGAAACGCGAGGGTGCATGTCTGCCTGACGTGCACGTCTCTTCGCAACTGAGGAGGCTCACCCCGGGATTAAAATGGCCGAATCCCAGCTAAAGAAAAGCTAAGAGCTGCGAGCTTGTTGACATCCGTACCATTAGCAACCAGGTTAGGCATAGAGTAGCTCACCATTTTTGCTTGGCAGCTGGGAGGTTGTTTCACCGAGCAATGGAGATGATTTATTTTTTTTTAAACCAGTCACACGCAGATAGCAGAAGTAAGAGAGGAATGCCACGAGCAAAAAATGCCCACTGACAGAACCAACAGTCTCCATCCAGTGAGTCACATTAACTCCATCTAAATGCATGAGATGGCAGATGCTGAATGTTGCAGTCTTTCCGCCTGGGATGCAACATCCACATACTTTGACGTCACGCGTAAGCCCCCTGTAGCATGCTAATGGCTAACTAATCAAAATAAGCGGCTGAATTATTATTCTTTTATTTTTTTCTCGCGAAGAAGGAATTTATTAGGCTAATTAATTTATTGTGTGTTGGTGTACGCGGCCGCGGCCTCGTCACTGTCCTTGCCCTCTGCTGCTTGTCATTTTTTAAGTGAGGTTGTTGGTTATGATTACACTGTAATCACGCTGTGCAGAGAATTCATTAAGGGCTCTTGAGTAAACAATGGTTACTTTAGAATCCAATTAACTAAAGAAAGCACACGGCATCAGTTACCAAGACCACGCTGTCTGTGCTGGCGGGTCCACGCTGCGAGAAATAATATCCGCTCCACACGGAGGGTGCTAAAAAGAGCAGCGTCTGACGAGCAGTCTATGCCCGAGCACCAATCACATGGGCTGACTTCCCTTTGATGTTAACGCCGCTTGAGTGCAAAGCCTCTATGTAGGAAGAGAGAGGAGGGAGGGGGAGGATGGAGGATGGAGGGGGGGAGGACTTAAGGATGAGTTTATTTGGCAATCATTCCGTTCGCCCATAAACAGAAATCCTTCTGATGTGATTCTCACGTGGCTGGGGTTCGTTTGAAATGTGATTTGCTTTTAGAACTGGCTCCACAGTCAGAGTAATAACATTAACAAAAGGTCACGATGCCGCACTGTTTCCTGAGTTATTCCAAGTGCTGACTGTGCACCAGGTTGTTGCACGCTCTATCTACCACCTCTTAAAAATACAGTATCTGCTGTAAAGGCTCGGTGAAGTGGCGACTTCCAGGGTCAACAGCTCTCACTGCCTTTTTTCAAGCTGCCTTTACATAACTTTGCAAGTCCGTCAACATTGGTTTAGGTGATTGCATTTGCTGTGCTAAGGGTCACTGACACGATACACGTATAAACTGATGCGGTGGATGTTTCCTGATGCCAGAAAAAAAAGCACAACTACACTTGATTTAGCACCTATCGACATGTCAACAGTGAGAGGTCCTTTTTCCCTCCTGGCCAAACCTGTTGAGGTGGTTTAAGGCTGACAGCCCTGGAGATGACCAGGCCGTCTCTGTTGTTGTGGACACTAGCTTCAGGGTTTGTTAAGACACCTTATGCTTCATTACACACTGCCTAGCAGGTGTCACTTATCTAACAGTGGCCTACTGGAGATACATTTCAACAGTACTCACATTCACAAACTATGGAAAAATGCACAAATAATATCAAGTTAAAGGAACACTCTACCAGAAAAGACAATTTCTAAAGCATTATTAAGTGATGTTTAATTTGTCTTAGGAAACAGACTTGTAAGAATATAAACATTCAAATGTAAAGCAAGAGCACACCTGTTTAGCTTTCCAGTCCTTCAGCCTCGCAATGAACCGTGAAAAAAAAAGTAGAAGTTAGTAAGTGCCTGCATTACCCAAAATGCAGCATAACTGCCAAAAGTTAATTCAGAGAGTTGGTTGTGTTACGGTAGTAGTCCTAATGAGGTACCGCATAGTAGCAGTCGGTAATAAGCTATTTGAAGTGATGAGATGGAATTAGGTAAGTAATAAGTACTTTCTACTCTTCAGCCCTGTGATGAACTGGCTACTTGTCCAAGGTGTTTTCAAATTGGATGGATACAGACCATATCCATGCTATGCAAATAATACACTTTTTCCATTCCAAAAACCATACCATTGTGTGAAGACTTGTATTACTATTACACATTGACAACTTACTCTAGGTCATTACATTCAATGCATTTTTGGCAGCAGGGTTGAAGCGGTTTGTGTGCTGTTTATGCACTCTGTGTGCTTCATGTTATACCCCCTGGTGCACCACACATTGTGGGGGAATGCTGTGAGTGCATTAGGCTGATGAAAGGTTAACTCTAAGCACTAAACTGAAGCTTCACTTTGTTTTTTGCTACGATCTAAGCAAGCTTTTTCTTCTTTTCATATTACTATGCATTATATTACCAGGATCAGCTCGTAATAATGTCAGCAGTGCATAAGCATTCAGAGTTAGGTCCTTTCCTTAAAGGTATGATGTAAAATACATCTGCATTAAAATGTCTCAAAACAACTACACCTTTGTGGTGGAGTTGAGTTGTGTACTTACATTCTTCCGAATGTTTCAGAAAATGTTCAATCCAGAGTGATGAGTGAGTTTTTCCTCAAACAGCCAGATTACTGTACATACATTGGCCTTAAACTGAGGAGCATCGACATGAATGAAGCATGACATGTTCATGAAAGTACATTTCCCCTCCGGCTCCAGTCAGCAGTCAGCATTACAGAACATAAACACCCAGCAATGGAGGTCACATCCACAGATCACTGCTGCAGTCAGGTTAATAAACAGGAGTGAAGATAAATCTACTTTTTAATCCAAAAAGTTTCAAAGTAATCTCTGAGCTCTCCTCCTATTGGTTAACAGCTCCGGATCAGAGCAGATCTGTTGTGATCCTGGGCGCTTATTCTTCCAGAAGGTCTGGCTCTGCAACACATGCTTCCATGATCCTGGTTTTGTGTTTTCATTTCTTCCTATCGTGTCATTTTCCCTCCTGTTTTCTTGCCGTCCACATCTGCTCTGCATCTCCCTCTTATGCCTCTTTAAGCTTTTTCCAGCCCGTCACCACCCTCCCTGATTCTAGTCTTTTGGCCTGTTTTTGCTCACTGCTTAGCTCTTGTGATTACTGGTTTCGGTTTGAACGTTGCTTTTGATTTCTACTTCGTGATGTGTTTGTCTTTAGGCATTTCTTGGTTTTCTTGGTTGTTTCAGCTTTAGTTAATACAGCTGCAATAGCAAAACAATGTTCACCTTTTGGTCCGTAATCACAACGTGTAACAAAATACAGTGGAGTAAGAAGTTATTTTTTTAGCCTTGAATGCAAGTTATTAGTATGAATCAGCATAGAATGGAAAAAACCTCAATTACAGTAAATGATTCCACTGTTGAACAGTGTATTGCATTTTGGGCCTTTTAGATACATCACTATTCATAGCCATACCTAAAGGCAGCGCTCACCACCAGGGCAAACCAAACCAGTTTATGACTCTGACCATAATCTCTTGGGTGTTCTGTTATGTGGTGATTTGTCTCATCTGAATAACAGAATTATATTTACTCAAAGTGCAAAGATAAACAGTGGCAAGAGGCTATCATTTAGTTTGTCCGTCGAGCATACATCTCTTTTCTTTCCCTGATGCTGCTCTTCTTTGCCTCCAAAAACAAGAGAGCAGACAACCCAGAGTTCACTTTAATTAGATTTAACATGTGTTCTTACAGGGAACAATACATCTGATATCATTTGCATGACAATGCCCTCTAATTGTGCTTTTGCTTAATTCATTTTTAATAGCTAAAGCAGCAGCGCCTGATTATATTCAAAATGGATCACTGTCAAAGAGTGCACTCCTCTCTCTCGTTCTCCTTGTCTCTTTCTTTCTCACCCTCTCTCTCTGAAAATTCAACCCCAAATGGCCCACATGGAGAGTTATTCACAAGTATCATTAACCCTCCTGACTCTCCATTGTGGTGTTTTCCCTTGGGGAAATGGAATCCCTACTCATTTTGATGAAGAACTGCAGCGGCTCCTTTGTTTGGATCCAAGATAGAGGGAGCCTGATACTTGATTGTGTGAATGTGGTTGTGCCCTGAACTCCGAAAGTAAATAGGACTGGATAATGGTCACTTCTCTTCAACTCTCTAAAGCTTTCTTCCATTCCCTGTGCCACTAAACCTAAATAAGAGGCTGCAATTTACACTGGAGTGAGGGACTTGACAAAAAAAAAACCCCAAAAAAAACTTGATGCTTGTGGCTGAAGGACCGATCTTAACTCCAAGCAGCCTTGTTGTGGTGGCCAACTTAGAGTAAAGAATCCTTAGACTATCATGCACTCCCTGCTCTGACCTGGGCCAAAGAATGAAGACGTTGAGAGGCAGAGTCTGACCTCGGCTCAAAATAAATAGTAGAACTAGAATTGGACGGAGCTGATGCTGCTTGATAAATCTAACGGCTTGCAGGCTGCAGGATTGAGAGTGAATACATGTGTACAGCAGGTTCTATGCCATAGTTTTCATTCAGACCAAATCAAGCGTTGCAGTGATTAGCGCCGGGTTGTGCGTCTGTGAGGGAGGACACGACTGGGTGAGTATAATTGTTTGATTGGTGAACTCCTGGACCTGGAGAGCACCCAATTTCTGTTTGCATCCCGTGGACCACAGCTCTGCAAAATACTGGAGAAGGAGAAAGCTTTGCTGAAGGAGTACATCTCCTCCCCTGCTGGTTCTGTCTCCTGGCATCCCAATGCTGTTCGAGGCACCGAGCAAAATAATAGAAATTTAGAGCAATTTGGCAGAGCTCTGAATATTTATGCATGTGTCTTTCTTCTAGCCAATACGATACTATGTGTTTCACACTGACACCAGGGGATGCCCCATGGCTAATCAAAACCAGCCCAGAGCAGCTCAATACGAGAGCTGAAAATACGGCCTTACCAAACCATATTCACGGCTTTTAAAGTCCACTGCCAAATGTGTTTTATTTACAAAGCATTAAAAGCAGTTTTCCCAAAACGGTTATTTCAAAACATCATCAATAAAAAATGCAGCTTTTGTGAACGTGTGGAATAATACACCGACGCATGAAGTGACTCATTGCTTCATCTCTTCACTTTCTCTATCCTTCTCACTCCCCGCTGAGAAAAACATGAAAGTAATGCAGTCCTTATTACCTCGCCAAGAAGGTGATGTTTTCAGGTGTGGCTGTTTGGTTGGTTGGTTTATCAGCAGAGTAACACAAAAACTACAGATTGGAGGATGGAGGATGGGTTTCAGCCCATATTAGACACTACTAACTGTTAGTGCAGATCTGAATAAAGGGACAGATCCAGGATTTTTTTTTCTTCACTTTTTGCAACATTGCGAGATAGGGTGTATTCAGGCGGCCGGTATCTATGAGTGAGGACAGATTGTCAACAGTCGACCTGGTGAGCTTAAATTACGGTTAACCTGTCATGGGTTGAGTGATACAGGGCTATAGGCTTTGATGTTACATTAGGATTTTAGTTCAAACTGCAAGCCCTTATAATGTTATAATGTATAATGCTTCATTGTCATATATCATATCCTTAGAGTAAAACCATGTGACAGTCGGCGATGCATTTGCTGTAAGCAAATTACTTTACCTGACTTCAACTGATACACCATATCTAATTAATTTGCAAGTGTTCATTTCAGATTAAACTACAGTTAAACTTGTAGAAGGATAACCTACTTTTTAATGGGTTTTTTTGAGTAGGGATCAAGAGGCAGGCATCAGGAGGCAGAGAACACAGGCAAGTCAAATGTGTGCCACAAACGTGGCAACCCTGCCTAACACGAAACATTTTTAGCATAAAAGATATAACAGGCTATATTTTAAGTGTCAAATTAGGAATATTAATGTAGGGTAAATGGCTTGAAAAGCAGTACTGTTGATAAGGTAGTCTGACTGCTTGCCCTTGTGATGCACAGTTGCGATTCTCCAACAGTTCATTCTTATTTACTTTTTTTGGGGGGCAGGCAACCCCTTCAGTCCACATCACTACTGCCTGAATTTTTGGCCACAACCTCCGGTTTTGTCTGAATACACCCACAAGCCCACAGCAAACTGTTGGTTTTGAAGTGTAAAAACCAAATCAGCATCTAACCCAGCACACACTGACATTTGAAGGTATGTTTACATGCTGTTTCATGTGCTGCAGCTGAGCAGCTACTTGGCTCTCTAGTCTATACACTGCCATTAGCAGTCCACTTTTCATCCGTTAAGGTTTGTTTGGTGGCTTGTTCAACAAGCTGAGGTGCGGGACAAGTTCATGTTAGTAAAATGGATAAGAAGAGACTTTAGCAGGAAATCTATCATGGGTTGTTGTTAAAAGACAAAGGCTTGTGTTTTTGTAGCAGGCTGCTGGATGCCTGTTGATCAGTACGTCTGTGTAAGAAAGAACTATAGCGATAACTATTGCTTTTAAATGAAGACATTTGTTTGGCTGCTCGGGAAAAAGTTCTGTGACACTGATGGATGACTTGACATGGCGACAGCATGACATAAATAAAATGGTAGCAGATATTTGCAGTTTTGACAATGTGCTTGATGGATGATTGTGTTGTTTTCTAAGGGAGTTAAATGCGTTTTTGAAAGATGCTGTTTGTGATCTGTTGGTGAGAGGTTACACTGAGTGCCATTGATAGTCTTTGGATGCCAAATGTAAAAATTCAGTCTCAGTCTTTTACATGATCATTTTACATCCACTGAATTTTGCTCCCCTCAAGATTGAGAATGTAAAGGATTTGTAATTATTTGAACATATATTTTCAACATTACTGCAAATACATGGTTGTCGTTAACATCACTCATCGCATGTTTTAACAAACGAGATCAACATTATCAAGATACAATCTCCTGTCTTATTGCAATCCCAACATTCTTCTGTGATTCTGACTACATCTGCTGGAAAGATTGAGAAATAATATTTGACAAAAGCTTTTAATATCGCCACATGTCACCAGTGACAAAAAGAGGGCATATGTTGTCTTTAAATAAATGTACAAAAGTGGTTTATCTGTTGGAAAAATAAATGTTTTATGACATTGGGCCTTTCCAGAGGTTTAACTGACCCAGGAGATACTTTCGGAGGTTAGCCCCTGATTTCACCAGGAATGTCTTTGTTACATGTTGGCCGATGGAGCTGACTGGCCTCTACTAGACAATGCTCCTGGTTCAACCCACCCACGTCACAATGTGATTTTGAAGCACCCTAGAGGCAGGTCTCCACTCTTCTCCACTGATAATATGCACAGAGTCTATTTATGACAGAAGCAGACAGCCATCACATCAATCTGAACAGACAAGATCAAGCCAGGCAGGAAGCCATACACAGGGATAGCATAGAGCAGGGGTACTCAAAGACAAATCTTAAAGGGCCACAGAGGTTTTTTTCAATGACTCAAAGGTCCATTTATTGAGGTCGGTCATGCCACATGCAATAATACTGTATATATATATATATATATATATATATATATAT
>CAEMYA010000004.1:0-21898 GCA_903131615.1 Diplodus sargus | reverse complement strand
GAACGGCCTTACAACACTTGAATGACGACTTCTTGCTAAGAGAAAATAGTAGCACTGCCTAGGTGTAAGCAGGCAGGTATCAAAGGTGCAGTGGCGAATGTGCCAGCACAAAAGCATGCAAGAGTTTGCCGCACACTCCAAATCAAGCAGGATTAATGTCTTTGAAATTGAAGAGAGTTGAGTTACAAAAGCTATGCTTGTTTTCAGAAAAACAGACATCATTGCATAAAGATAGGTTTAAACAAGGTAAAATATCTAAACAAATGTTATAAAGTAGTAAGTGAGAACAACTCATGGGAGGAGCAGAGTAAATCAGAGGATCCTGAGACTTGGCAGCAGCTGGTTTGGTAACATACAACTATGGATACAACAGAGCGAAACAATATTGGACTTACTGGTACCAGTTTTAAAGAACATGATGTATTCTTTGCTGGAGAAAAAACAAGTGACACTGAAGAAATTGATGAAGTAGATCAAGAGTCAAGATGTGGAGCCTGTAGCACAACTGCAAGATGTTAAACTTGACACACGTACAGAACCCTGACCCAAGCCTCAACTCAGGCAGTATCTACAGCATTGCACCTGGTGAAGGAAGGATGCCTGTGGCAGTAATGATGGATGAACATTGTGATGAGCAAGCCTACCCCATTTTCCAAGGGAGAGTTAGGCTTTCAGGTAACAAGCTTGTTACAGAAAACATGTATGGAGCTGTTCATATGTCCAGACAACAAACAGGACCAGGAGAGAATGTAGCAGCTGACATGGTACCAGATCCTGAAAAGGTGATGAAAATAATTTTAAAAGATAAAGCATATTCATTTCTGCAAACTGTTCGTGGCTCACCTCCATACTGGCAGATAGTAATGTACAAGCTGCTGGCAGAAGTGAAGCAGCTGGGATTGTTGACATGGTTCCTCACTTTGTCTGCAGCGGATTTATGCTGGCCAGACACTCTGCAGGCAATTGCACAGCAGCAAGAAGTTTATCTGATGATGAGGTTGCTACAATGTGTTGGGAAGACAAGTGTCACTTGTTAGCTTCACACCCCGTGATGGCTGCCAGGCATTTTCACCACAGGTTGCAATGCCTGTTTTAGAATCTTATCCTGAGTGACTGCAACCTGCGAAATGAAGCATCATATGTTTAGGATTGAATGGCAACAATGTGGATCTCCACATCCACACTGTGTATTGTGGGTAAGTGGCAGCCAATTCGTGATGAGCCTGAGCATAAACTCCAAGCATTCATCGATCAGTTTGTGAGTTCCTCTCTACTACCTGTAGATGACTCTGGTCTGAGGAATCTTGGCACAGGGTTACAGAGACACACTCAGTCAGCATCCTGTAGGTAGTCTAGAAATCATGCTGTTTCAATTACCCATGGCCCATTGCTCCAAGAACTGTTGTGGCTAATGCCGCAGCTACAGAAGATCTTGTGGAGAGAGATGGATGTAGCTTGGGTGTAGAAAAAGTGCTGAGAAGGCAAACATCATGCAGGCACTGCGTGTAAATACCAAGGGAAAACCTATTGTATACCTACGGACACCCGCAGAATTCAACATCATCACAAACAATGAGGTCTTTCTGAAGTAATGGCAGGCAAATATGGATGTGCAGTTTGTGAGCAATGTCTATGCTTGTATTCATTACAATGTCTCCTATATCACTATAGATGAGAGAGAAATGGGCCTGGCCCATGTGATCATGTACTAGATTGGTACATGAAAGTGGTGAAGAGTTGCAAGGCAGGACCCAGGCCAGAACAATTGCATCTTGTGGTTTGGCTTTAAACAGGTTTGTTTCATTAGTAACATAATTAAAAAAGAAAATGTTTATTAAGCAGTGCACTTTTTTCTAAATATAATCCCACCCTGTTATGTTGTGTGTACACATTACTTGTGTAACAAGAGTATTTAGATTAATTTATTGTGTTTCATCTGATTATGCCACGTGGTGCAGGAGCGGGCAAGTCTCATGTAATCACTGCTTTCTATTTGAAGGCAATCAGGTTATTGCTGTGTGAGGGTGACAAAACATCAATCAGATCAAATCATACTACAAATTAACCAATGACAAAAGGAAAACACCTTCTGCCAAACTCCACAAGCTGGAGATCCTCGTCATTCATGAGGTGTCCATGGCTCTGACCTGCTGTGGGTTATGGACCAGCATCTGCGTGAAATCATTTTGAACAGCGCATCATCTGTCCTGGGCCAACAAACTACCCAGCTGATGCACTGCATGTTTTGGGCACAATGACAAGGTAGACCAGTTTAATCAAAAGAAGTTGTCAGAGCTATCAGAAAGCACATGAAATGATAGCCTTCTGTACATGTATGGCAACAGTGCAAACAGGAAATACTTATATCTAACTGGGCATACGTTAAAGGTGCCAATTTGCCAAAATGTAAACACATATAGGTTAAAACTGAAAGGACGCTGAGAGAGCAAAGACCTCTGGCAAGTAAAAATGCATTAATTAATATGTAACTGCACTTATTAGTCCTTAAAAGACTGTATTGACATTGATTAGACATGTCTAAACAGTTGATGATGCTTTTTAAACTTTTTTTTTTTAACCAAATCTAGAGATAGGGCAGTGTCTTATTAGGGTTAGTACATCCTTAATTATTCACATATAAAGAATAAACTATATTTTTATGTAACACATCAAAGATTGGTATAATGTGAATTGAAAATTACATGTGAAGTATACACAATGTTTCAGCAGTGTAGCACAAAATCACACATACACAATGTATTGATAATACGTGAACAAATAAATAGAATTAACACAAAACAATTATACCTGCTGTGATCTAACTGTGACAGTTGCAACTTAATGTATAAGTGTGCAAATCTGTTTAATATCCTCCTGTGTGCAGTGGTGAAACCTTCCCCATAGTTAAAATAACTACATCCTTTTTATATTTTAATAGAGTGATATTTCTTCTTTTAAGAGGGTTGTTGCACCACTAGTGGCCCCTAACAACAAAAAGGGCATTCAGAGTGCATGAGGACACAGAACATAAAAGTCTAAATGAATTATTGCTAACTATAATCACCAAGTAGTGTCCACCATTGGGGTGAGAACGTGCTGTCTTGATATATAGTCACCAAAATCACAGCTAGACAAAAGGCTTTTGTAAAACCACAAGCTCTGTTTTCTCCCCAAAAAAATGGAGGAGGGCCCAGTTTCAGTCTACATTTACACGCAAATTGCAATGTATTTTGTAAACTACTTTGTAACAGTGATGTCTTTTGTAGAGTCTCAGTTTCTCAGTTTTATGTCATGTTGTGATTATACAGCAGTAGCACTTGACTGTGCCTTTCTCCCTGTCGATGTTGGAGAGGCGATTTTAGCATTTAATATTAAACGTCATTAGTAAATGTTAAATGTACTATTAACTTGGGTTAATACTTTTCATCGGTTAATGAATATTGATTAGTTCATCGATAAACCTAAATTAGATTACCACTGTGAAGCTGCAACTGATGTCAAAAAACCTTTGGAAATGTTTGATGAATGGTTTATAAACCATTTCTATAACTATTAAAGGTGTGATTTGTAAGAATTGGCCACCTGTCAATGTATTACTCCAAGCAATGGAGGACAGCATTGCACCAGAGTAACCGGATTGATGACTATAAAACTGTGTTGTAAAAAAGATGGTGGTTAATCTGAAATGAATTAGTCACAATAAAATATACAGAAATTTTTTCAGCCATGTCAATAGTGCATGATAATTATCAATGTCATGTCAAAGACGTATGTATCATTTTTCAAGGATATCTATTGAAGTTGGCATGCTTTACCAGCTAGCCCCTGGTCACATTATACCTCAGGGGCGAAGTGGTTAAGTTATACTGTAAATATTTCTTATCTGCTGGGAAGAGAATCTGTGACAGCTGACATTAATATCAGTTGTACGTCCTCAGATGTCCAGGTGAAGCCCAAAAAAACAGCCAAAGGGAGGATGAGAACAACATCCATCAGGTGTCTCATCACTTTTCTTTACTGACATTAATGCTCGGGTTTTAAGGTTCAGGAGGTTTAATCATTTTAACTTTAAGGTAACCAAAAGGGAATTAGGAAGACTCAACCAAGGATAGCCTGAGGCCAAAGTTCCCACTAGTGATACAAAAGACTCGATCCAAAAGGTCATGGCTCCCTAAGACTGTCAGTGGGATGCCAACTGATGTCCAGGTGAAGGCAAAAAAACAGGCAAAGGGAGGATGTCTCATCAGCGAATAACATCCAGCAGGTGTCTCATCATTTTACCAGCAGTTAATGTTCAGGTTTTAAGATTCAAGAGGTATAATCATTTTAACTTTAAGGAAACCAAAAGGGAATCAGGAAGACTCAACCAAGGACAGCCTGAGGCCAAAGTTCCCACAAGAGATAAAAAAGACTGGATGTGAAAGGACATGGCTCCCTAAGACTGTCTGTCTTTTGGGATAACAAAAAAGGACTTAGGTGAGCCTGAGTCCAAAGTCACACAAGAAACGGAGAAGACTGAGAACAGGTTTTGGAAAAATAAGTAGAAAATGTGGTACTTCTTTATGGAGGTGAATGAAACAGTACAGGACAACAGAAACGAGAATTATTGCCGCCCCTTTTATGCTGACAAGTCGCCCAATCAGGCAGCAGGTGACTGAAGGCACAGTCTGGTGAATTCGCTATGAAAATTCCAGGAAAAGAGACACTGATGCTGATAACAAGGCGATTCGGGCGAAAAGATGTTGAACAAGGGCAACTGTGCAGAAGCTTCAACCACCAGTGAAACGTCAATCAATGAAGCTCTTACTGAGCCCATTGAAGATGCTGCACTGAGCTGAGCGACAAGCCAGTTTTGCTCAGGGAGCAGTTTGCAACTGCCTTAGAGGTAGCCAATCTCAGGAGAGAAGAGACGAGGCAAGAAGGGAGAGAGATGGTGCACTACAGAACCGGTCTGAGGAGTCATTGTCAGTGAATGTTGTTCAAGGCAATGACAGTGCATGCAGGGCCATGACTGGGCTCAGCTTCACAGTGTTTGAGTGTCTTCATCATTTCTTTTGTTCAATTATTCTAGTCACCACCTGAGGTTTTTCCGATGGTCCACTGTGGACCAACTTTTCTTGAGTTTGGTCAAGTTACGGCAGAATCCATCAGTTACTTTGCTGAGCCAAACATTGGAAGCAGGATTTTCCACCGTTGGCTGAATCTTCTGTATGCAAAGATCACCCTCCTTATTCACTGGCCTGATATAATCATGACTTGGATGACTGAGAAACTTCATCAGCAATTCCCTTGATGTACTAGACACGCACCTAAGCCCATACGAGTCACTCGCACATCATATGCAATTTAAAGACATCTCAAAATGCTTCTCCTTCCGACTCCCCAGTCATCACATAATCTGGTGAAGTGGCTACCCGATCCCAGTTTCTGTCCAAATGGTTTTAACTTTATCTGGGATTTCCCCCGGCATATTCTCAGCCTCTCCTTCCATATTAGAGCAGCCTCGACGGCTTGCAGCTAAAGAGTCCCAGAACACATGATTAAAGCCTACCAATGCTACATCTGCTCCCATTCCCAAGATCTGCACAATGCCCAGTCTTATCGTTGTCTTTGAGGGAGCTTTTTGGGGGTCTGCCAGCCCGGGAGCTGCCATTGATCCCTAAAGAAGCCTTCCCCACACTGCAGCCCCTCAACACTTCACCAACATCGCACGTGCACTCAATTGCTGTAAATTCTATTAAAACCAGTGTTACTCTAATTTTTCCAGGATCTACCTTACTGTACTGCTGTGCAGTGCTGCTCCTGTTGTGAGTCTGGCACAGCACTGTCTATGGACTCCACCTCAGTCACCTGAAATGAAAAATAAATAATTTGTTATTAATTCTGTTGGGCTTCACTATGTTTCCCAGCTCTTTGCTCGCGACAGTTGAACACTCCGCCTACATTCGATCGGATGGACTTGTTCATCAGAAAAAACCCAACAGATTTCCAGACCATGGCTTTGGCTTGAAAGAGTTGTTCATGTTCATTTATTGATCAAAAATGTCTTTCTGTTCAATTGTTCTGCTCTTTAATATTGTAGAAGACTGTAGAACTCTATTTAAAAACAACAATAAGGGATTTCCCAAATATAAAGGTAATATTCCCATTCATGAAATATTTGTACATATATGTACAAACCATAGATGAAACCTACATTTTAAATACTTTAATATATTTGCATTTATGGTTTTTTGTGTTGTATTTGTTTTGTTGTTTTTCCCGTCCTGGCTCCCCCATCCTTTCTCACTCACCTGCTGTGTTTCAGCGTTTGTGGGCGTGGCTACTGGTTCCTGCTGCAGCAGAGACGCACCTGCAATTCATCAGCTCATCATCCTCTGGCCAGATTGTTCTGTCAGGTTCGGTGATTATACCTGCGCTCTCTTAAGCCTCAGTGTTCTTCTGTTGCAGTGTTTTCTAGCAACCACCAGCAAAGTTTTTTTGCTCTAGTCATTACTGGTGTGTCTCTCAGACTGAGCGGCAGCTTCATCTGCTCTTCTGGGATCCTTCCTCGCTGCCACCGGACCACCCCATCCTTCCGAGCCTACCCTCCTCGCTCCTGCTACTGCGTCTCAGTTTTGTTGTAAATAAACACTTTTGGACTGATATCTGTCTCCGATCTCCACCAAAAAAATGCATACCATGCCACAAAATGTACATATATGCATGGAGTGTTATGAAAATGGCATCATACACATTGTTGCTGTAATAATGTGTATTTACACAAATGTTACTATATTTCTTTGAATAACATATATTGGTAATTTACAGCGTATAATACCATGTATATTGAGATTCACAGTCATGTGATTGTAGTATGTGACTGGGGATTATTATTGCTGGTTTTTCAACAATAAGTACATTATAGAATACCGCCAGACTTGTCCATTATGCCTGAAAGCCCCAAGATTACTCTGTGCCAGCCGATCTGCATAATCACAACCTCAGGCGTGCCATCCAAAGCAGGACCTTCTGGGGGGCAACCACACAGTAAACAAGACCTTGAGATCCACTAATCAGCCTGTGTTCGCACAAATGTGCACCAACATGGACATAAACAACTATTCCGAGGCAGCAGTCTCTGTTATCGGTGACACCCAACAGTGTGTCATGTGTACATGTATACACAAGTTCTGCTTTGTCAATTTACACCCTCACCTTTTCATGGGTTGTGTAGAGAATTTGAATGTTGAATATAATCTGAGGAAGAATTCATGATTTATCAGAAATGTTCAGAATTCAAAGGAAGATTCCAAAACTATGGGGGTCAGCAGAACTGCTAATTGCTGCTGCTCATTATACTCTCTGGTGTAGTTAACAAGTCCCTCGTGTAGTCAGAGTTTTAGTTGGCCAGGTGGGAGCCTGGCCCTCCACAAGGTTGGATGATGGGAGTTACTGCAGTTAACCAGCCTGAGACTTAACACTGCCTTTGAGACCAACTAATGTCTGTCTGAAGACAGGCGATACAGTACAGAGGTGATCTAAAGCGGCTCTGACTGCCATGCAGATCACTTTGACCCCCGGGGATGAGAAGACACGGCAGGCAGGGACGGGAGAAGCATAAAGTGGCAGAGGGAGTCGGACATCAGCAGCAGATTTATTCAGACCAAGAGGCCAGACGTGACAGTGGAAAGACAAATCGCAACTACGTAAGGGACTTTTATTTAGTTTATGTCCAGTTTGAATCAAGTGTGTTTTATAATGTGTCACTTTGTAACGAGTGATGTGGCGTGTTGTAGAAATGTCAGTTTGGTTGCGTATGCTACCTACAAATGTGGACGTATCAGTGGATTGCTAAAAGAAATAACTGCCAACATTTTATTCTGATCACTTGGCTGTCATTCCAGAGTAGATATTATATAACATGTTTCACGTGCTTTTAGCTCATTAACCTGCACTTCACCCGCATCAAGCAGCTTGTATTTTTATATTTCACACCGAACATGCAAGTAAGCTATTTTTTGGTCAACCTGATACTGTTTCTATTTCTGCATGCTTTCAGTGCACAGCTGAATTTAGACTTTGTGTATGTATGTATGCCCCACACAGCATGTTATATCTTTCTAAAAGCGAAAGCCAGTCATGGGCTCCATGCTGGAGGCAAGCAGTCAGACGGATTGCTCTCCGGCGGCAGTGATGCTGTGTGAGGCAGGTCAGCAGACTGAAGGCCCCTGGCCCACTTTGATCTAAGTGACAGGCCTGAGAAAAAACATTTGGCTCAGACGGAAAACACTAACTCAGGGAAAAGTGCACCTCATCCCTCCTGCCCATGCCCACACGTACAGTAGCTGTCTGCGCGCTTTCAACGGCCTGTTCCCATCGCCGGCACTCAAAAACCACAAGTTGTGCGAGGAGAACGATTTCCTGTCAAGAGAGGAGTGTGCAAGGTGTGTGTGTGTGTGTGTGTGTGTGTGTGCCCACCTTTTTCTCACCTCAAGCCTCACATCTCTTCCACTCCAGCTTCTCAGGGATCGCTTAATGACATTCCACGTGCAGCTTTCCTGTGACCCGCCAATCACGAAAGTTAAAACAAAAGTGCCGCACACTCGTCGTGCAACAGCGTGGGCTCTTCAACTAATGCTTTTCCGCTCTTCCAGAAGGGCATTTCGGATAAATTCCTCTTTCAGCCGAGCAGACACATCCTGCAGAAATCACTTATCTATCATTCTTAAATGGCTATCCAAATTTCACAGACAGCAGTTGGCATCATCTCGTTAAACAGCCACACAGTTCCTCTTTTTCCCCCCTCTTTCACCCCCTGTGGACCAGCGAGCACTGCGACAAACATCTTAATGGCTGCATTTGTTCACTTCTTCCCTCCACAACGTCATGAATTTTAAATGGCTCCTGTTTAATTTACCGCTGCAGAATGTCGGGTATTTTGCAGAAAACGCTGAGGGCGAGCAGAAGTCTCTCTGCGGAAGGTGAGAGGCAGCGCTTGATTTGGAACTCGCTTTATCAGTCCGCACATGCAAGAATCTCTGCTATTCAACAGGTAATCAGGAATGCTAAGAAAACCCGAGGCGAATGGGAATATCTCAGAGGCAAAGTCACCTTGGGACCTCCATCTGTTACAGCATATGCTCAGCGTGCACCTGTCTGCATGGAAAACAGGCTTGAGTGCCGGTGCATTGTTATTTGTTATTGCTCTTTCCACTCCCACACCTGCTTTCTGGTCTCCTCTGATACATCTTACAGTCTGGTCACATCAAAGCTTTCTTTTCTGAAACATGATTGAAAATGTTACCGTATTGCTTTCTTCAGTAATTATTTCACCAACCGTGGAGGGATGTGAGTGCAGCTCTTAACCTCGCTACTTTTTGAGGAGAAGCAGAGGGAATGACGCCCCTTAGTTCACCCAGAACATGCAGCCAGGGTCTATTTGACAATAACACAGAACCAAACCGCAGAAATAATATTTCCAGTAATTTGGTATTAGTCCAGCTGGCAGGGCTCGAGACCCTGGGGGTTCTGAATGAGCACTGATTGGACTGATGTGTTTTTATTTGAATTCAAATTTCAAAGGTCTGTCCCCAGAATCAGTGACTATACATTTAAAGCTGGTGCTTCTGTTCAAAAGCATTTTCTTATTCTATTTAAAACTCTGTTAAAGTGAAACTCTCGTCAAAAAGCAACCATGGCTTTATTTGTGATTGAATAGTTAGCATACTTGACATAAGTTAGATTGAATAGTTAGCATAAGTTCTGTCCACACTGCACTGACTCCGCCCATCACTAATTGTTTGTGACCGGAGTCTACACACCGCACTGCTGGAGTTGTTTACTGACAAGAATGGCAGAGATGCCACACTTTTCATTCCCAGCTGTACCTACAGCAGCTTGTACTACCAAATAGAGCAAGGAATGAAATACTGAAACCAAGGACGCTACTAACAAAAAGAGGTTGGATAGCTAGACAGAGGTGGTCAACATTGGAGTAGCTGTTCAACAATGGCAACAACTGATGGAGTCGATGGCTTGAAAAAAGACGCCATGTTAGCGGTGTCACTGTTGGACAGGTAATGAGCCGGATTGTTTTGGGTGGGGGAAACGTATTATTACTCTGCATTATGTAGTCAACGTAGCAAACGTTAGGTCCTTATGTTGCGGTAGTATGTATTAGCCCGACGCTAACATCATTAGCATCATCAGCTTGTAGGTGACATTAGCTAGCTAGCTATGATAGACTGCTGCCATGTGAGACATGTTTCCATGTAACGTTACCGTTTACCAGCCGACGTTTATACGTACTGTTGATGTAATCCATATAGCATGCACTGCTACCCTGGACTGTTTGGACATTAGCCAGACGAGCTGTGTGTGAGATGCGGACAAATTTTTGTGTGCTACTTGTGTGAAGGGCCAAGTTCACTGTTCAGAGGTCAAAGGAAGGTTCTATATAACTGTGAATATAGAAGCATTGTATTTGTGAGCCGATGTTGTTAGATGGTGTTTATGTCACATTCATTCATGTACACTCTGAACTGGCATTTTTTACAAATGTGCTGATGTTTCCTATTTTTGTGTCCTACAGTTAAGAGAGGGATGTCAGTTCACATCAGAACCATGCCCTGCTGCTTCCACTCTTTTCTGCAGAGTCTCTCTCTGACAGGTGAGTGTTACTTGATGCGGACAGCAACATTGACCAGTCCACTGTTATACATGCAAAATGTACAGTACCAGTGAAAGGTTTTGACCCACATTTGCATTCATACATTGGAAATCAATACTGAAGACATCCAAACTAAGAAGGCTCAAATATGGAATTATGTTGTAACCAAAAAAAGTGTGGAACAAACCAGAATACGATTTATATTTTATATTCTTCTTAAGTAGCCACCATTTGCTTTTGGCTTGTACTGTATCTCTGAAGGATACATTTCATACATACACGTGTCTTTCTTTCATAACAAGTTGGTTTGCTTTATGTGCATGAATGGGCTCCTCAGCAGGGATACAATACGAAAAGGAATGTCATCATTTCGTTAGCTGCTCCTGGAAAATGCTTTAAGTACTGGTCCTAGCAGTCACGTTAGCCTTGAGCTATTACATATTAGTGAGACATTTTTTTTAACAAAATAGAATTTGCATTTCAATTCATGATTTGACTGTCAGCTGACCACAGTAGAATGTGTGAAACACACAATGTACCTAACAATCCCTATGAATAAGGGATTTGCCACCCATCACATAAGCTTTCCATCACTCACCTAACTCCATACTTCTATTTTTACTTTTATCACATAGCAACAGTCCTCTATTGTCCTTAGGGGAACAATCATTTTTATGCCCCTTAAACACATTCAGATGTAACTTTATGTCCTGTAAACACATGTATGTCCCCATCCTTATCCAGTTCTTCTGTAATTATTATAATTTCTACAGGAATGATGACTTTTCAGTCCAGAAAGTAGAAAAGAAGGGAGAGCTTGCACACACTACTCGTGAAATACATTGTTAAAATAATAAAAATGACAAACAATGTAAATTACACTGAAAGTGACATTTTGTTTATAATCAGTGAAGAAACCTCTGGACGTCCTTCCAGTATATAGTTGTTTATGCTAATTGTACTGTATATTGGTGGTGTTTCCGAAAAAAAAGAACCAGTAATGTTCTACTTTAGATACTTGCCCATGTGAAATCCATCTTGCTTAACGATCTCCTACTCATCATGTGTCATCATTTCTAAGAACATCCGCACCTTGACCTGGCCTCTGCCTCCACTTCTTTGGACAATGCTGGTCGCCCTCCTGACGTCCTCTCTGACGTGATGATGTGCGCTTCGCTCTGGCGTGTCCTCGTCATCGGAGTTGTGGAACTGTGGAACCATGTAAAGCATTGTATTTTCATGAGTCCAATACAATATTCACATTTGTCTGTGAATCACTGAGGGTAAAAAACACAAAAAACAACTAACTAGTAGTTAGATGTTGTGATTAAACAATGCACTGATACACTCTTCTTCATCGCCATTTGTGAGGACTCGGACTCCGTCGGTGTTAGTGCATGTTGATAGTTTAGGGTGTTACGCCCCTGGTCTGGGGGAACCAGAGACGTAACAGGATGTGCTTCTCCCCATTCTTCCCACTCTCAAGAAGGCCAGTGTCACCGGGAATTTATATTTAAGGTAGCATTTTTTATTTTTGCCTCAGAGGAAGAGAAAGCCAAAACAACAAACAAACGAATCTCCCTACCTTCCTGTGCAAATCAAAAATATTAACCAAAAGACAAAATCTTACCCAAGTTCTACATAAGGACAAACAGGAGGACAAGGGTTAAAGAAAATGCTTCTCCCTCCTACAGGGCTAGCACACACATTATTCTTAGTTCACAAATGTACCAAAATGTTCACACGGTAGTGTAGATCACACTGTTTCACAAATACAAACACAAAATCCTGGTCAAGCTAGACACTAGTCCCAGTTGGATGTGGGGGAATTGAAGGAGAGGAAGACTGTATCTAGCCTGGGATTCACAGTTTCTCCATCTTACCAACCCCAGCTTTAAATAATGTTTCAAACAATTGCATACATTTCATGATGTCTTTCCTTGTAGAGGTATCAAGAGTATCAAGCACTTAGCTGTGTGCAGTTTTGAGATAAAAATATGATGGCTAATATTGTTTTACTGGACTACACATTATTCAAAGGTAATAAAAAGCCATTTTGATTTTGGGATTATTTACATTCACTTGGGGACAGTTTAATTGTTTTTCATTACGATAGTGAATAACGTTGGTCTGTAGCCCTGTAAGATAGTTCAGTTCCTGTTCTCTTTGTTCTGTCCCTGAAATTGAGATATTCGTTTGATCACGTTACATGACTTATGCGTACATAAAGCCTGCTGATCCTATGTGATTTGATTCTGGGTTCTATATATAAAATTGAATTGACCTCACAGTAGCAACCCTTTTTAGCCATTTGATGAGGTGAACTGTCCTTTAGCTGATCTCAGGATCAATCCATCTGAATGTGATGGGCTTTTATGCGATATGCCCATTACCATGCCTTCTTTTAGCCAATTGCCCCACCACACACACACACACACACACACCAGTTAATCTTCATCATGCTCCAAGTTGAGGTGCATCTCAAACCTGTTTGCGCTCCATGCTATGCTACAACTGACCTTTTCTAGTATTCATATGAGGTACATAGAATCTACTGCATGCAGTAGCGCTTCGGTCCAGTCCAGCATAAAATCATTTTGTGGTGCTCTGCTTTCCACGCATGAGAGACTGATGATATTCTGCCTTAAACTTGCGTGTGCTGTGTCCCTTTCCAGTATTTGGTTCAGAGTTTTATTCACACTCCATTTAAAGCAGTCATTTGATAGCACTTGACTTTGAATGTCAGTGTTTTTCATCCAACCTAAAGTACCAAACAAGCAGATAAAAGTCAACTGCTCTTTACATGCCTGATGTGGACCAATATCGAGGGTTTTGGCATTCATATTTTGGAGTGAACTGTCAGCTAATGGAACATGAAAGCCGAGCTTGAGGTTGCTGTGTACAAAAGATGATTTTCAGAGTCAGCCCCTCCAAGGTTTGTATTTCAAGAAAGAATTGAAGACCCAGTGTTCAGCATTTCACTTCACTGTTCGCAGGTCAGTTGTTTAGTTGTGGTCAGTGTGCAGCTTTGGCTGACTCCTCTTTTCAGCGTCTCATGTGAGGAAGAGATCCTGCTCCATCTCACCGACCTCGAGTCCTCTGAGGGCAACAACATCATAGCTATCCTCCTTCAGGGGCCTCCTACTTCACAACTATTGAACACTTACAAAGATTTCTTAAAGGGAGGATTCCTACTACACTTCACATATTTGCAAGCTTCGCCGATAAAGACGTTGAGAAAAGCTCATCACCCCCCCCGCCAAGTGTTGTGTTGGCCACCATGTGAATATGGTCAATGGGACCACTGGGAACATGTCGCAATCCAGTAGATGACGGTCATGCAACTCACAATCGCTACAAAATACAACCAGGGATGATAATTCTGCTAGCAGTTGTGATTCCCAAGAGAACCTATCTGGTTAAACCAATGGGCAGTACAGAAACAGATTATCTTACAGACACAGTTGATCTAAGCCTGCGACAAGCTTAAAATAATAAGATATTTAGCATTCATGGTACGAACTTCAATTTAATCATACTTGTTCAGGCAAACTGGACACATCCACAAGCTAACCATCGGTGCTTGATCTAATAATGAATATATTGTACAACAAATCAAAACTACAATCTCAGATGCAAACGTATATGTGATCTCTCTCTCTGTGGACACCAGACTCATCTCTCTGTCTGTACAGACACTTGATCCAGGAGTAATTGTTTTGTCATGCTGTAGTACACTGTTTGGAAGAGCTGATTGATTTTTCATTTTCACACTTCTGAGAGCACAACTTTCTTGTCTCCACTTTCCCTGCCTTTCACAGAGGCTGAGTATTAAAAACCCTTCTTCAGCTATAATGCCTGTTAGGCTGAAAGAGAAACTTGAGAGGCTGCTTATATATTCTCCCGGCGTTTGTGGAGTTAGGTGTGATGAATGGAGCCTCAGATGTACCACCTATCTGTGTTCACCCTGCACAACAGGGGAGCATTATCACTCTGTTCCGAGCTGGTCGAACACACTCCCAGTTTGTTCCAAACATCATTTTGCAAGCTGAACACACTCTGTTCCATCACAGTCTGTTGTGGCTATCAGATAATGGGGCTTTGGTGTGGATCAGGTATTGGAATATCAAGGATGATCATTACTTCTGCGTATGGATGCCCTCCTCCTGAGTTCTTTAGAAGTGGAAACATCCAGAACCTGTTTTGGGTGACCTTTTCATAATACCATGTCTTCTGACTTAGTTATAAGCATTCCACTAACAATGAACTCATTGCATTGAATCAGTATACATTTGTGAGTGACATTTTTATTGCTGTGAGTTTGACTGTCGTTGGGTGGGTGGGTCATACACTGGATTTTCCTTCCAGAGACTGTTTTCTGTGACCTGTTTATGACCAGTTAAGAGTGACTTGTTTTGAATTCATGTCATGTTATGTGAGTGAGTAACAAATTAAATAAGGTATGTCGCAAGACTGAATGTAGTTCAGTAACAATTCGCATTTGTAATGTTTATTATACCAGCAAAACATGGCTAGAGTTTAACGTCAAGCCCCAGACCTCATCACTCCCTGCAGACATGTTTACATGGAGATACTGGGCAGCGATGAGCAAAAGCGGGGGGGAATGATGGGTGAAAAAAAAAAAAAAAAGATGTCATCTCTCTCTTTGAGAGATCCCGCAAAAGCTGTAACACTTTGCTGGTCATTCAGTAAAGTTGGAAAGATATTCACAGATTCGAACTTCCGGGATTTTGGAGTCTCTGTAGTGTATAACAGTGGAGTTATTGATTAATATTGGTATTGATGATTTATACCAATAAAAAAAATCACCAAAATTATGAAAAGGCACATTTTTACAAATCAGCTGTTGTTGTATGACCATGAGAAGACCCTTGGTGTGTGTAGTGATTTTGGAGTCTCTGCACTGTATAACAGTGGAGTTATTGATTAATATTGGTAGGTATTTATGATTCATCACAATAAAAGAATTCACCAAAATTTTAAAAAGGCACATTTTTACAAAACAGCTGTTGTTGTATGACCACGAGGAAACCCTTGATGTGTGTAGTGATTTTGGAGTCTCTGTACTGTATAACAGTGGAGTTACTGATTTTTGTTTGCAGCATCTTACTCTTGTCTTGCAATTTGCAGACAGTCCCTGCGCACTCGCCCGGCTGCCGGCTGCACATAGAGATCAATGGTGTCCATCGAGCTCGGAGGATGGCTTATTTTAGTAAAGTTATTTTGTAGCTCATAGTCTATGCTATTATGGTGGGACAGAGGCATCATTTGTGTTTGAACGTTTGAAACGTTTCACTTCAGAATTATTGATCTCGGACGTTCAAATCTGTGAATATCTTCCCAACTTTACCGAAACGACCAGCAAAGTGTTACAGAAACTGAGGCTAGCAGGAAGCAGAGCAGAAAGGCGCTGGAGATTTCTGCAGAAGCCAAAGACAATGGCATTAGTGCAAAGACAAAAATACAGAAAACACAAAATAATCTGAGTGTCAAGAAAACACTAAGAGCGGCACTCTGATGTCTAGTGATAATCTAGCGCCGAAGTGGTGGACAGAGCAGGTAGATAAAGTCAGAGGGTGACGAGTTGATCTGATTCAGGTGTGCCACTCTGCTGCTGCCACGCCCACACACACATACAGGGGAGGAGCAGGTGAGGGAGAAGGGAGGGGGGGAGGCAGATAGGGAGAACTGAAAAACAACCAGCCTGTCACAGTAGCACCGTGACAGCATTGTCATTACTGAACGCAATGAATTTCCACATTAACAAGTGTTTGACCGGGAGGTGCAACGATTAATACGCTGAGCGATTTGAATTTTCAGTTCAGAAGAATTGTCTTCTTGGTGAAATGAAAAGGTTTTTCTTGTAATGGTTTTCTAAGTGGATTTCTGGATTGTCTCCCAGCAGACAAAGCTGTCGGTGTGGTGAGATTCTGCAGTCAAAGATGGTGGAGAGTTTTCTTGTTACTGAATCCCATAAGGACAAACTGGTTGGCACTCCCAGCATGCCTGGAACAAATCTATCTGTTGTTACCATTGTGCATTGTGAGCAAGTGCCTGCATTTGCTCGTCCCACTACATTACTTATTAACTGTGTTTATCGTGTCATATGCATGATTTTCCTTTGAATCAGCTGCAGGTTTGTGTTTAGTGTCACAACAAAAGCATCTGCGTTTCTCCTTCCCGGACGTCGGTGGTGATTGGTGTTCCGGCTAGCGGCTGGGATGGTCCCGGAATAATGTGAGCTTGATTCAACTTTTGAGGTTAGTTTGTTTAAAGGTGCAACATGTAAGAATTGACCTGTCAAATTCCTACTCCCAACAAACGGGAGGCAGAATATCTCCTGGGTAAACACTCACTGCGGCTAACTGTAGCTGTTGCTAGCTAGTTGGCGCAGTTAGGGATGCAGCTAGCAATCATTAGCTGACTGTGAACGCAGAGAGAGATTTGGCGTATGGACCAGGGTGTGCTATTTGCTTTTAGCGCTGTATTCATGATATACTGATCTCGTACTGTAGATCAGGCAGAACTGAGCAATCCTTGTCATCTTACATCCAAAACAGCTCCTCAGCGTTGGGTTAAGGCAGTAATTGCTCTCAGTGCACTAAAGGCGTTAACTATTCTGTAAGCTTTTCTTCAACTGCTTTAAGAAGCAGAACAAACCCTGGATGCTTTATATTGCATAGTGATGTCAAACCAAGTGTGGTGACCTGTAAGAGTTTGAATTAGCAAAAGCTACATTTGTCCGGCACTCAGAGGGACATCCGCCTGCCGACTGTAAGCAAAAGGGGTCTTCAGATCATAAAAGGCAGGGTGAAATATGATGAGTCTGTAACTGAATTATTCATTTCTATTAATGCATAATTTAAGTTTGGGATGTACGGATGGATCTTTACAGTCCTAATTTACTCCATATTTCTGTGGAGGAGTTGCATGTGTCTCATGCCTGTAGAATGGAAAAGATCACAATTCAGATGAAAGAGAGGGCAAATGAAACAGACACAGTCTGGAGTGTTCATTTAGAAAATCTTTGTTTGTTTGATATTCTGTGGTAGGACTGAGCTCTCAGCGTACTGAGTCAGTCAGTACTCTGAGTACTGAAGCAAGAATCCAGTGGTCATGCCACTATCTGTACTGTGATGAAGGGAAAATCATCACTTAGAGGCTGGCTCAAGTTTTTTATTTCAATCTACAAAGAACTTGCTCTATAAATAGCTGTTTTAGTGTTTAGCTGTTCTTGTGTGTCATGCCATGTGTTTTGTAGCTGTTTCCTGCCTAAGTGACGGAAGGCACTTGAATTAGCGCTTTACACCAAAAAACAGACAGCACATGGACAACGAAAAAACGCTACGGTGAACTCCCCAATGGAAACTTTTGCATCTGAAAGCGCTGCCATGTCCGGCGTGGGCAGCTGCGACCTCACAACCGAAGACTTCTACATAAACCTGTTGGAGGAAGAAGACAGAGAGGACCTTTTTAAAATGAGCATGAGCCACGTTAGCTACCGTTGATCTGTAGCCTGTGGTGTCAGAGTTGCAAGGAGGAGTTTGAGTTAAAAAAGAAGAGTGATACAGAGCCAACGTGTCCGTGTGTCCGAGGCAGAGGTAGAGAGGACGAGTTAGCCTCTGTGAGTGTCTGAGAGAGATTTCTGTAAATGCATCTCCCCAGCCTTTAACCCTCTTTCGGCATCAAGGATATAAATAAATGGACAGTACCTGTGTTTTTATGTATGTACATTAGTGGGAGGCAAACCAGCTGATGTGACCTCCATGTCCTCCTTCGTACGGAACAGACATCTTCACCTTTTCATTTACCATGTTCGCGTCCACCTGAATCACAACAACGAAAAAAACCTTCTTCCTCACGTCCCGTGGCGTCTAGATACCAGATTAGAGGAAGCTGGCCAGGTTTTGATATCTGTGTCTGATTTTCTGCTGCCACATCAACACTATTGTTTGTGGTGATTAAAGCATTGTAAGATTCTCAGGATAATCCCCGGAACACACTGTCAACATTTTTCTTTTTCCCCCCTTGGGAATAAATAGTCCCGGTGAAAAATGTCGACAGCGTGTTCTGAATGTAGGTGTTGCAGCTGAGACGTCGTTGTCGTTTCACGATGCCGAGACGTGTCTAATGTGGGTGAATGAGTAAAAGCGTGCGCGTGGATTCAAAGGCTCGTCCTCTTCGGAATGTGTTCTCACTGAGCAACACACTTATTCACACATTGTTTTTTACAAACAGATGGAACCTGTGATGTAGTTGCGATGTATTAAAAAGAAGCTCAAATATTTCAAATGTGGATTTTGTATGTCTGCGCATAGATGTATTCCTGCCATTCAAAATACTGTTGTATTTACAAGGCAGCATTTGGATTTTGTTATTTTACAGAGCAAGATGACGGGAATCAGAGAGGACACAGTGAACTGGTGCCAGCGGTAGGTAGGCTTTGTGTGATGTCCTCTGTGTGGAAGAAATGAACTTCACTTACAGAAGCCTTCTATAACCCCTGACTGTTAAAGGAGAAATCCTCCATATTTTATGTGGATATCTCAGCCATGACGGTAAATGTAGTTAATTGAGGCAGTAAATCCCCAGTCTGTGGTGTCTTAAAAGAGAAAGTTGGCTTTTTAGAGTTTTTCTACATTTACAAAAAGGTCTTTGTTCATGTGGATCTGTGTGAGCCCGATAGTTTGCCAGCCCAAAACACAGCGTTAGACAACATAATACTCACTCAGTGCTCATCTTTCCTCCCGGCCCTGCTGGTCTTGTTTTTGTCCAGTGTATCTGTAGGATCCTGAAGAAGGTCTCTGGCTCACCTCCACACAAACCAGAAGTGAACTTTCACGTAACACATGCGCACTGCTTCAGGCTGGTTGTCGACGACAGTATCCAACAAAAACTGCCAAGGGCAAGTTTCACTGTCTGTTGGCATCGGAGGGCAGTGTCAACCAACGCACCACCAGTCGCTCTGGAGTAGCTCTGGATAGTCCCTGTTGACCATGTCCTCTAAAGCTAATTCAGCTGCAGCTCAGCCTCTCTCCGCTGGAGTATCAGAGTCAGCCAAAACACTGTAAAAGTCTCCACCTCCGTGACCTCCTCTGTCCTCACGTTAAAATGATGGCGTGAAAATTGGCGACATTACTCCTAAACAGTTGATCCATCAGGACTTATTGATGTGGGCAGCGTTGCCTCCCCCTGAGCCTCTTATTGAGTTGACACCTCCTGTGTCCCTGTGGCCCACAATCGGTCTTGTTTATGTTACATTAGATTAAAGATGATAACCAAATCAGCTGTCCAAGCTAAAGTACGACTGAATCATTTGATCGTTTTCTAATAAGACTTGGGGCGCATCCGAGTAGCCGACCGGTTTCGACCCACAGCGGGTCTTCCTCAGTGCTAGTTATTTCATTAGAACCAAACTCAGGTGTACAAAAGAAAAGTCAGTTTAATAAAAAGGTTGGACGTCTATGTGCTCATTCAGACCTGGACAAATTAAAGCATCAAATTTAAAGATCCCTCTCGCCAATCACCTCTACGAACAGACTGCTCCAAGCCTGCCTGTGACATTTATAGAAACACCTGGCGAAAAAAACTAAATCATTGCAGTTAGAGTTTGGTTTAGTTCTCTTTTTATGCTGTGAAGATTTATAATAGTGAGGTTGCAGTCTGTTTCATGTGTTTTTTTTCTCCCCCTGCCTATTCACACAGATCTGTTGGATTAGTGTTCGAGCTTGTCAGTAATCCCCAGGCGGTGTAGTTGCTATGCAGCCATCCCACATCTACAGTACGTGCAACATTCGAGTGTCATCAACTGGCTCAAGGTCCCGACAGAATACATGTGTTGTTTGAATCAAACGTACAAATGATTTCTGACGGTAAATCATTTACATAAATAAAACAATAGTAGATAGATACAATAGGTGCGTGGGTGAGGAATGAAGAATGTTGATGAAAAAACTAACAAAGCCAACAAAGGATGTACTATACTGCTTACTTGTCATCGAGCACAATTAATGCTTATTTCACCTGTGCATTGCTGTGTTGGTCGTGTTCTTTGACACTTTGTCAAATGTTCTTAAACTGGTATTCATGAGGAACGAGAGCCCTTGTCCAATGAAGCTGGAGAGGGGACATAGCTCTCCCAGCTAAGGTGTATTTACTTATATATTCGTATAATTGAATAATCATAGCAGCAGAGGCTCTGGAATATATACAGGAGCAGATTCTATATTGTGAAGCAGCAGAGCAGAAGTCAGTGTTGGGTGTTTGATTGAATAACTACACAGGACAGAGCTCCTCTTCCAGACTCTCTGGGTGTTTGTGTGTCTGCGTGTCCCCAGCGGAGCAGCAGAGGAGTGAGTGTTATCAGCAGCTCTGCTGAGCCTCAGCTCCTGATCCCCAGCAGCCTGATTATTATGTATACTCTAAACAAAGCCCACACTTCTTTCCTCTATCCTACGAAAAGCTACCCGATAAGAATACTCAATCCAATACTCTCACTTCTGTCACTGTTTCCAACACATTACATGCATCCCTGGTGAACTGTGTTGAAGTAGCAAGCTTCCAAATTAACAGATTACAGTAATGTCTTACTTTAAGCCTGTTAACACTGTTTAACACCTGTCTAATTCACACTCCAAACAAACCCCAGTTACTGCTAACTGCTGCTAACCGTAGCTGCTGTTAGCTAGTCAGCGCCGATACAAGTGCAGCTATCAGTCTTGTATGGAAGCACGGAGCACCCGGAGACTATTGGTGTTTCACTCTGCTAGCACAAGCTATCTGGATAGCATGCTTACTTAAAAGGAAATCTCTGCTACAGAATATATAGACGTCATAATGTGAAAACTGTTATTTATTCACATTCTGTTGATCATTTTAATTGATTATTTTCTGCTATTTATAGTTTTTTAAAATGATATATTACTACTATAATATGTAATATTATTTTATATACTGCACATTTAAGTGTTTACTTATGTTATTTGGGTTGGGTTAGGCTACATTTTCCAAAACGGTTTAAGTCCATTACTTTAAGGTTTTCAAAAAAGAAATAATCATAATTAGTACTCAGTTGAGTTTACTGATTGTGAACTGAGAAGCTAAAGGAACTCTACAGCTAAAAAAAAGGATAGGTTTCCAAGTACTCATTTATTGATCCTGTTTGCCTTCCCATCCCTGTATCCAGGATATACATTTTTTTTTAAAGGTAAAGACTTTTTAATTGTT
>CAEMYA010000003.1:3706437-3730318 GCA_903131615.1 Diplodus sargus | reverse complement strand
AAATGCGTCGCACCGAATGTGTGCAGATACAGTGTCGTGTTGGGTTGTGAGCGCGCACAATGCGCCTACATTTAACATAATGGCTTTGTGCGCACTGAAGACGCTGTATCTAAAACACACACACACGCTTTAACCAAGACGGCGGCCAAAATCACCCACGGATGAAATAATCTATGAATCCAAATGTGATAATTATGGGAGCTCCCTCCATGCTGCCTCTCCTCCTCTGATCCTGTCGACCACAGCGCCACTCTGGCACGCAGCACGTGATACAGTTGCAGAGGGCAAAGTATCAAAAACGAAACTCACGTCTCAATATGCGCAAAAAAGAAAGAAAGAAAAGCCAAGACTTTTGAGTCATCTGTGTCAAGTCTAAGTCAAGTCTCAAGTTATGAATGCCAAGTCAAAGTCAAGTCGAGTCTTTCATCGGTGTTAGTCAAGTAAGTCTCAAGTCCTCAAATTTGCGACTCGAGTCCGACTCGAGTCAAGTCATGTGACTCGAGTCTCCCACCTCTGCTGTGTAGAAGTTTGGGGCAACAACTATATGACTACAATACATCCACTTTTAATTTTAGAAAAGAAAGCAATATGGATCATTCATGGGGTTGGATACAAGGATCACACAAACTCACTATTCTTACAGTAAAAACTAATAAAATTCAAAGATATGGTGGATTTTTATACAGCAGAAATACTATTTAAAGCAAAAAATAATCTACTACCAGAAAACATTCAGACACTATTCACTGGAAGGGAAGGGGGTTACAATCTAAGGGGAACATTTAAATTCAAAACACTGAAGGCACGCACAACAAGAAAAACTACAGAAATACGGTACAGAAAGGTACAGAAATGAGGAGGGTGTATGATTATTAACAGTGATGGGCACAAGGGGGGGGCAGTTGTTGAAAAACGCGCGCTAAAGTGCCCTCCTGGGAGCCAAAACATGCGCTAAAGTGCCCTTCTTTTCGCCCCTGCCCTTCAAAAAGTCTGTGCACGCCACTGATTATTAATGTGTGTATATTCTTTATTTACTTTGTCATTTATGTAGTTATGTGTTATCTTCAGTATGTGTGTGTATGTCATATGTATGTATGTATGTATATGTGTATCTATATGTGTGTACGTCCGTGTGTATGTATGTTTTTATAGGTAGCTATATTGTACTCTGTGTCATCTTCAGTATGTGTGTGTATGTTATATATTATAATAATATAAAGAATAATATAATATTTTATTAAGATAAATATCTTTGTAATAGAATTATGCTTTGTTAGACATAGAACAAGGGTAATTGAAAAATGACAAATGGAAGTTGTTATTATTGTTATTATTACTATATAGATAGAAGGCAAAATATTTCAGTAAGTGTTATTTCAGTAATATTTATTAAAAAGGGGTGGAATAAAATAAGTTTATACTTCCCACTCCTTTTCGGATATGTAAACAGAATTTATATTTTTCAGTTTATGTTTACTTTGTTATACTTTGTTGTTGTACTTTTTTTTTTCTCTCATTTTTTTATCTTTTCTTTATGACTGCCCATTAATGTATGATAATTTAGTTTTTTTACATATTCGAAATAAACTATCTAAACTAAACTATAATAAGCCATATAAATAATAAACATTTGATATAATGTATGTCTTGTACATTAGTAATTCATTTCACACACCATGCTTCATTATTTTTGGTAATAAATTAAAGCAACAAAAAAAATTTGAGGAGCCACTCGGGAGCCGAAAAAGCTAGCTCTTTTTAGTGAGCCGAGCCATACAAACCGGCTCTCCTGAAAGACCCGGAATTCCCATCAATACAAGCCCAAACTCATTTTCATAGCAGCCAAACTGTGTCATTACACCGCAATGTGACATTGTAAAATAAGCATCTGTAAAACTGTGAACTAGTTTATTTGAGCGTCACAACCCCAACAAAATGACATGATTCACTGTCTAGAAGCGCCACATGATTCAAGTATTGAATTGAATTGAAGTATACCCATCACAGAAGATCTGGGTACTCTCATACCCAAGTGAAGCTTTTTGGCGTCATGTGACGGGGCTCAGCCTCCAACACTGTGTCCACGTCTCAGTGTACGTCCATGGGACTGCTGCCTCTGTAGATACAAAAGTCTCATTCAGAGGTAACAAAATCACAATGTTTTTTATTCTTAGGTGATTAAACACTAATGAAAACATAAGTATGAGTATTATATATTCAGTTTCTGCCAATATAATCCAACTGAATCGTAATCAATCTGCTGGATCAAACTTCAGACCTTTGGGTTGTGACGTCATGTCCTTGTGTGATATAAACATAATTTTGTGTTCTTCTAGTTAAAAATAGTTTGAGTTACTGATTCTGTGTTAATGAAAGCAATTCTTTGACCCACCCAAATTTGTATTCCATAGAGACATTCATTAGTGTGAATGCTGACTCAGCATTCATTAGTGTCAATGTTCTTCTGGAATTAAATTTTAACTTGCAAAGGTATCGAACAGTCTGTCATCTTGATCATTTGTTCAGTTGTAGGTAGAAAGAGAAATACTGATTCTCCATATATTATCATATTGTCATATTGCACTAGTCAATGAAATGTGGTCTCGATAAAGACGTAATGTCAACACATTTAATGTTTCATTTAAAAAGGTCCATAATGTGCAACTGCTGTGAGCTGCCAACAGGAAGTTTTCATGACATCTTAAAAAGAAACAGTTTAATACATGAACGTAAACTAAGATAAAGTAAGTAAAGTAAGTATAAGTAAACTAACACTATATTACTGCTAGAACTCACAAACACAAACACATGGAGCATTACAGCTCTAACTACTCTGAACCATGTGCACAAGAAATAAACAGAATGTTTTTTAAAGAAAGGTTTCAGTTACTTTGTAATGCTTTTGGCTTTATTAATTGTGATTTTGTAACGTTGTTATTCATTCATTCATTTGGAGCAGTGGTTTGGTCCTAATGGCCTCGGCCCGAGCTCTCTAAGAAGAGAAAAAACTTGAGAAAGTTCTTCATCTTCTCGCCTCTCACGCAACGCTTCATTCTCTTTTATCCTTTCAAGCACAATCTTATTGTCTGACTCCCAAGCCTGTATTTTTTCGCCATTGTTCTCACACTCCTGGAAGATGTTTTCACATGATGTTTTTACATGCTGTAATGGAATGTTACAGTGTTTTATATTACTGAGGATGATAGACACCAAAGTCCTTTTGTATGAGGCTGTAACCGCCCTTCACTTGTCTGAGCAGCTGCTGATGTAACATCTGCAGCTTCAACGCGTTTGGTGGTTTTCTCTCAGTTTTTTTACAGACTGAACTGTTGGCAGACACTGTAAAATGAACACATAGTTTAATTCACCTCTAAACTGGACGGCATTAACCTAGTCAAATATAAAATGTAAAAAAAGAAAAATCAAATGGGGCTGAATATGCGATAATAAATAGAAAGGCCTGGTTTTTAAACTGTTTTTTAATCATGGGAGAAAAAGTGATCTTTCAGATGAAGTTTTCCTAATGCTCTACACTCAAACATTCTGAATGTAAACTGTGGTTTGGGACCTTGTGCAGGTTCAGGTGACTGTCACATGGTGCGCACAAGGAAAAGTGTTCAACAGGAAGGCATTACTGAAAAGTGGAGGCACCATCATCCAAAAAATCATTTCAAGGTACAAAAGGACAAAAATGAACAGTAATTTGATGGGTTGGGAGGATAGATTCACCTTAAACTGGAAGTGTGCTTGTCGTGTAACGCTCCACTACCAGCGAATTGTCGGCACTGGCGTTACTTTAGGAATGACTGCAGAGTAACTTATTACATTTTTTGGGTAAGGACACCGGTTGCCACCCAGCAGTGAGGATGAAGGACAGAGGAGGCTCGGGTGTGAGACTGCAGCACGGTGCGTAGTGACCGGCTGCATCCACTGGGGGAGGACCGAGCACCGCCTGCATGCTCTGCAGTACATGAACGACTTTCTCACCGAGCCTCTCCATCAACACACACACACACACACACACACACACACACACACAATGGGAAGGATACCGGAGTATAGGTAGGGCTACAGCGGCAGACAGACAGATGTGCGATGCTCAGACTCTACCATGGGGCCATTTCCCCTCGCCTGCGTGAAGGTAAACTTTTACCCACCCTCGCATCCTCTCGCCATGACCGTGTGGAGCTGTCATTGATGCCAACTCGCTGCCCGCTCACCTGCTTCTTTTTCTCCCTTTTTCCTCAACGACTATTGCTGCCAGTGTATCGGGAGCGATGCAGCAGAAACGGGGGCTAAAGTACCAGTAGATCCTGTTGAATTGAGACAAGACGTCGAGACGCAGACAAAAAAGTGTCCTCCTCAGTGCGTCAGAGCACGGCTGCACACAGCGGATGATATGGTCGCTGCTTGGATACGACGAGGGATTTGTGATATTACCCCCCGAAAATCAAGAGGGAATTTGGGCAAAAGCGAAGAACTGCATCCTCACGCACCCTCCCTCCTCCTCCTCCAACACCACCACAACCACCGCCTCCTCCTCTTCTTCCTCCGGCAGATTTGTTTGTAATGGGGGTTGAGGCGATTTCGTTTGGCCCCTTTTCACATGTAAGTATGAATGTCAGGGTGAAAGGGGACTATATTCACGAGCACAGGTTCGTGCGTAATGTCTGTTCTGAACATAAATATCCATGCATTCATTTCCGACAGCCCACCTTTGTCCTCACCCAACAGCAGCAACAACAACAACAACAACAACAATAATAATAATAATATTAATAATGAAAATAGTAATGATATGCAAATCAAGTTTTACTGCCCTTATCTTGCAAAAGATGCGTAGTATCCTGGACTGTGCAGTCAACGGACATGATTACATATTTTTCCTCTCGTCTGAACCAACCACTGTTTTCTCTCCTGTCTTTCTCTCGCAGCTCCAGAGAGCGTCAGAGGAATAAAGTCATTCACGTTCATCGGAGCTTCAGAATAAAAACAGCAAAGATTCAGCTTTTTTTTTTTTTCAATAATAATATATATATTTTTTTATCTCATCACATAAAATGGCTACCAGTAATGACCACGGAGGATCAAAAGACGCATTTGGTCACAAGCCATGGTCGTGGAGAGATCAACCTGATGGGCACAGGAGAGCCTGCTGTGGTGTCGCGTGTTGACTTGGTGATTGATATTGCTGAACACATAAAAGGGCGCTGCAAGTTTTGACACAGCTAACGCGTAACAGGCTGTGCCACCGGCCCTTACATGTTTTGGTTATGGTAATGATGTCATAGAATCCTGGAGGCCTGTGCCTGAGCGGTAAGACAGGCTTTTTATTATCTCCTACCATGTAAGTAGCCACATGGACCGTTCTCGACATGGACCTGACTGAGGTGGGTTTGTTATACTGACATTCTCACATCCACAACTGGTCGAACCCCGTTGATGCCTCATTTTCTCTCTCTGAGCGCACTGAGCTGCAACTTTTCTCCTCTGGCCTGCATCCACGTCGCACCAAGGCGGTCTCTGTAGCTCTCACGGACCGCACCGCTCATTGACTTAAAATGGAGTTTGCCATGGTGGGTGCGGACGGCGGGTGCAATAGTCACCTGCCTTACGGATATGCCCAAGCTCGCGCACGGGAGAGGGAGCGCGAGAGGGAGCGCCAGGCTGCTCAGTCGAGAGCGGCGGCTGCGGCGGCCGCTGCTGAAGGTGGGTCCGGTGCGGAGGGAGGAGGCGGCGGCGGCGGCGGCGTGGGGGGGTCCACCTCCACCTCCACCTCCTCCTCCTCCTCTTCCAGCGCTCATCTCCTTAACAACCGCCAGCATCAGTCTCGCGCCGCCTCCTCCATGAACGCCAACACCAGCAGCGGCGGCACCGCCTCGCGCCCCTCCTCCTCCTCCTCCACCACCTCCTCCTCGCAGCCGCCACAGCACCAGCAGGAACCCGAGCAGCAGCAGAGAGTTCTCAGAGAGCGGAAAAAGCAGCGCGGCGTCGGGCGGTGGAGACGCAGCCGGACGACACTCGGAGGGGACCTGCGCCACTCGGAGCTGGCGCTGCTCGGATCCGAGGAGGACATCATGATAGAGGAGGAAGAGGCCGAGGAAGCCGAGGAAGAGGAGGAGGGAGAAGGGGGTGACCAGGGCAGCAAGAGGTCGAGCTTTCTGTGTAACATGGATGATGAGGAGGAGACGGTGTCGCTCACTGACAGGCGCCCCCAGTCCGGATACGAAAACGTTTACAGCGAGTGCGGCTGCTGCGAGAGAGTGGTCATCAACGTGTCGGGGCTGAAGTTTGAAACTCAGCTCAAGACTCTCACTCAGTTCCCGGACACCCTCCTGGGAGACCCCGACAAGAGAATCAGGTACTTCGACCCGCTGAGGAACGAATACTTCTTCGACCGGAACCGACCGAGTTTTGACGCGATTCTGTACTATTACCAGTCAGGGGGGCGGTTGAAAAGACCCGTCAACGTCCCGTTTGACATCTTCTCCGAGGAGGTGAAGTTTTATGAACTCGGGGAAGAGGCGATACTTAAGTTTCGGGAGGATGAGGGTTTCGTCAAAGAGGAGGAGAAGCCTCTGCCGGAGGACGAGTTCAAGCGCCAGATCTGGCTGCTTTTTGAGTATCCGGAGAGCTCGAGTCCTGCCAGGGGGATCGCTGTGGTGTCCGTCCTGGTCATAGTTATTTCTATTGTCATTTTCTGCCTGGAGACGCTGCCGGAGTTCAGGGATGAAAAAGAGTATCTGCAGCCACGACACAACTCCACTCAGCCGGACCACGGATTTACTCCTTTCAACGACCCGTTTTTCATTGTGGAGACGGTTTGCATCATCTGGTTCTCCTTTGAGATTATAGTCCGCTTCTTTGCGAGTCCGAGCAAACCGGCTTTCTTTAAAAACATTATGAACTCAATAGACATTGTATCCATTTTGCCTTATTTCATAACTCTCGGCACGGACCTGGCGCAGCACCAAGGCAACGGGCAGCAAGCGATGAGCTTTGCCATCCTGAGAATAATCCGCCTCGTCAGGGTGTTCCGCATCTTTAAGCTGTCCCGGCACTCCAAGGGGCTGCAGATCCTGGGTCATACCCTGCGCGCCAGCATGAGGGAACTGGCCCTCCTCATTTTCTTCCTAGTCATAGGCGTCATCCTGTTCTCCAGCGCGGTGTACTTCGCCGAGGCGGACGAGCCCACCTCCCAGTTCACGAGCATCCCCGACGCCTTCTGGTGGGCCGTGGTGACCATGACCACAGTGGGCTATGGTGACATGAAGCCCATCACCGTCGGGGGGAAGATAGTGGGCTCCCTCTGCGCCATCGCGGGCGTGTTAACCATCGCGCTCCCGGTGCCGGTCATAGTGTCCAACTTCAACTACTTTTACCACAGGGAGACCGACAATGACGATCAGACACCGGTTGTGGAGAGCATGCCCCCGGGCTGCCCGTATTTCCCGGAATTTCTAAGGAAATTCAAAGGCTCGCCTTCTGGCTCCTCGCTGGGTGATAAAGCGGAGTATATGGAGATGGAGGAGGGGGTGACGGAGTCGCTGTGCGGGCTGGACAAGAGCCCCAGTAAAGGAAACGGCACAGACATAGGCAGGAAAAACAGTACTAACTCAAAATCTATTCAGACTGACGTGTGATAACAAGTAGTGTCCTTTTATTTTCATTTTTTTTCTGTGGAAGAATTCGCCCTATAAAGATTCAGTGTGCCTGAGAGCAGGTGGCCCCCCTAACACAAGTTTTACGCACGCACACAAACACTCGTCATCAATTGGCAGGTTGAAATATTTTATTCCCTCCATCTCAGAATAGTTTCTCCAGATCTTCTCCACGTAGGAACAGTTACCACCAGTATTTGTCTAATTGGTTGATTAATTAATCATCTAACCTTTGCGGGCTTCCAAATCTGAGATCAAATCGAAATTCAAGATAAGACAGATTATGCATTCGCACTTTATGAGTTTCATCTGTCAATAGCTGAAAGTATAGGGATGGTCGTTTTGCTGTTATGCAATAAAGTTTAAAACATTTGTTTGCACTAAATGTAGAATTTGCGCTGGGTTTGGCTGATTTTTCTTTTAGAGACAGAAACTGTAGGCCATGCAAATGGCAATAATTTAGTCATCCTCTGACCACTTAGCTGAAGAATGTTTGAGTTACTTCCTCAAAGAAAGCAAAATAAGGATATTAATAACATCTTTCATGCACTGCCAATAAAAATTCGACTCCATTAAAGGAAAGGCCGAAGACAGATAAAAAACTTTTGTTAGTGTTCCAACACTTAGTATTAACAAAACGCTCATTGATAAGACAAGAATTTAGCAGTCATCAAATAAACCAGGGCTAGAGTTATTTCTACATCTACATCTACATTATCTACATGAATATGTTTTTCCACAACAGGCCAAAACAAGCGTTGTGTTGTTGAGCCACCATGAGAGCTAAGCACAGGAAACCATCGGAGTTATAAATGGCTGGAGAAATGACTCGCCCCACCAGGTTTTGTACGGACAGGCTTGGGGACCTTGGTGACAACAGTTTCCCTAGTTTGATGTGAACCACCTCAAAATGACAATATCCCTTTACACGGACGCAGATGGAAAGCTATAGCAAAAATGACTCTGTCGTGGAAACTCCTTGGATGGGAGTTTGTTAGCAACTTCACCTTCTGTCCGCTGGACTTCGTGCACAAATGATTATTTTTGTTTTTTTTCTCAAGAGGACTATGATTATCTCCGAGCTCAGAGGACCATCTGGGATGTGGATGTCTTCCAAGGTATGTAGCCTGTGCAGATCCTCTGTGACAGTGATTATTATCCAGTGATGATGAGTGGGACAATAAAGCAGCACTTACAATGAACCATATTTAGATATACAGCATGTGTAATAGCATTCCAGCCTGATATTCCTAACTCTTCGTCGTCTCTCAGACCAATGAATGACAGGTGGTTACGTGTGCGTAATAGTGCGTAAAAGACTGGAGATGGACGCTGGCACTTATTCCATTCGTGGTAGTCAGTTCATGTTTCTCCTGCCCTGTACAACCTTAATGCTACACTCAGGTCTATTATACAACAATATCACAGACATCTCATCATAGTAATTGTAATTATCTAATCTAAGGGGACATCAGGTCAGGCTGTTGAGAACGTTTGCCAAAGGTCACCACAATGAATTTTGTGGCTCATCATTAGTGTCTGAAGAGAGTTTACACATGCAGTACTTGAGCTGAACCTTCAAAACTTGAAATTTGAAAAAAAATTCATGAAATAACTCTAAAAGTATGTTACTTCCTGCTTTGTTGTGGACAGGCCTGACTATTTTCACATCAAAAGATAACTGACTTTAGTTTTCTTGTTTTGTCACTGCTGTCCAGTCATCTTATTGACAGTATTCTCACCTCCCACAGCAGGTGTTGCGTTAGTATGCTGTGATGCATGAAGCCTAAACATAACTTGTATGATTTCAAATGTGAAAACTGAAACTTTATTACTGCCCAAATCAGCATAAGTTGTCTCCAGGCTAGTGTTGGGGATGTTAATTTAAAAAAGTAATTAGTTATAGTTACTAGGTACTTCTCCCAAAAGTAACTGAGTTAGGAACGGAATAACTCCATCTTTGTTAGCAGAGCTCACGTTAGCCACACCTGGCCTGCTATCATCATCAACAGTCAACAACGGTGTTTATGGCCACTGTTGTTGTAGAAGCGAGCTGAGAGATGCTTCATTAGATTAGAGTTGGTTACAACAGACGTGGTGATTAAAGTGGTGTCTGTACTTCCACTTTTCTCCTTCGATTCAAATATGTTTTTGAAGTTTTGTTGCTATAGTTTGATGTTTAAATAGATTTTGACACTAGAAGGCTGTTTTCTTGATGAAAGTTCTCTGAAAGTTCTCTTCACCTTTAATCTCAGTTTAAGACGTTTAGATACGAGCAAGATTTTGAGACATCACAACTAGTTTTGATTCAGTCATGGGTGAATATGCAAAGTGTGAGGTGGAAACTTGAATCCTCAAGTGCACAAACATTGCCAATGGACTTTTAGTGAACCCTAATTGCAATGCTTAAAAAAGTGAGACAGAATGGATCAGTCCCTTTGTCCAGATCCACACTGAAAGTTAATGGAGTCTATTCTGGGCCAATACCCAGCTTCCGTCCAGGTTTTGTGGAAATCCTTCTGTAATCCTGCTGACAAACCAACACGGGTGAAAACATAACCTCAGTGGCAGAGGTAATTATTATTGAAAGCAAGATAATTTGATGTTCAGAAAACAGGTGTGGTGGAGTCCTTAAGATGGGCAAAGTTTGCAGAACTTGACTTAAGTAGCAGTTTTTCGAATATCAGAATGTACTGCAGTGTACTCACTAATAAGCCAACATTTGTCCAGATCCATAAACATTTGCATTCATGCTTTAGATCCGCACCCACAACCACACACGACCACACACACACACACACACACACACACACACACACACACCATCCTGGCACTGGTCCAACTCCTCTTGATACCTCTCACACTTCACACTTACATAATGTGGCTTATGGCGAGAGGCGCAATCCAAAACATTTTTCAAGCAAAGTGTGTGGGTCAGGCATATTCTTAGGCCTGTAGCTGCTGAGCCGACTGTTAAAACAGCCTGTATCATCCTGAGCCACGGAGCCGAGCTGAATGGTTTTGACTGCTCATAGCGTCCCATTGTCACGTGCACGGCGAGCCTTTGTAGTGCAGATTTAGACCATATGGCCGGCCATGTGACAAAGTGAGAGTTATTTATGGTTATTTTTCCCGAAGTATTCCATGCCTGTCAAAAGACATAGAGGAGAGGTGGAAAGAAAGTGAGCTGCAGTACATAATGTCAGAACAGGTCATGTAGTAACAGGGAGAACAGGGTGTAAATGAGGCGACTCAATCACAAGAAAGCTTTGATTATCAATTAATATTCTGAGGAGTGACCTTGTTAAAGACATTGAACTTCTGCTGGTTCTCCTGTGTGACAGTTTGCTGCTTCACTCTACACGAGTACGTTGAAGATATTCGGGACTTTTGACTTGTTTGTCAGCCAAAATAAACAGTTTGCAGTGATGTGCTTTTGTCTCATTATGGACGATAATTAACTGGTTAATCATTGGAACAAACAGATTTGCTGAAAAATAAAGTAATACGTCTAAGAGCTAACTGGTGTTGACACAGCTACAGTACTATACTATGTTGTGGATGGACTCCTCATTGATAAATGTCTGCACTGTACAGACAGCAGTGAATCACAGTGATTCAGGGTTTCTTTTAGAATAAACTTGAGTGGTCAAAGTTACATTCGTACCTACACTGAACCGCAGACTTTAAGGGGCCAGAAAATTGCCAGGTTATCTGTGTAATTAGTTTGTTGTACCTGAACTAGTGAAGGGTCCTGAGATGGCTACTGCGTAGTTATGCAATCTTAATACACTGTCAAAATAAATTATTATTACTTTATTTACCCAGGAAGTCTCTGAAAATATCTCTTTTATTAGAGGTATGCCACAAAATCATAGGACACGAGAGGCATGAAGGATATCTTTAATATGTATATTTAAAAGCAACATTATGTAACCTTTTTTTAACCTTAAACTAAAAGCTTAAAATTCAAATTTGAAGCTTCTTTTTTCTTGTAATACAGTGCATGGGGTCTCTGTCTCATCCATCAGCCCTCCATCATTTGTTTCTGCTCTTTCACTTCAGTGAGAGGGTTTGATCAATTCAACTCACATGTTCACTTCAACATACATGTTCACTTCAACATACAACTTTACTTCAACATACATGTTCACTTCAGCTTACATGTTCACATCACATTGTCATGACTTTATTAGTTTTGTTGGGACTGAGCACCGACAGCACATCACAGACCTGGGATTTGTATTTATGACAGCAGCGATACACTCAGAAACTGCAGGGTGCACCAAAATGAACTAAAGCCAATTTCTACATAATGTTGCTTTAACACCAAAGACTGAAAGCCATGTTTGCACCCAATTAAGTACCCAGAAGTACCCTTTAGTCTTAAGTACTGCTGACAAGGCTCCTTTAGTCTGCCGTTGTCTGCGGTTCCACCAAGATCTAAACACCTGGGTATATTACATTTCAAGTACATTTCTGCAAAACCACAGATAAGTTCGAACTGAATGTTTCTTTATGTTGCAATTTTTCATTTGTGTAGGTTGAATTTTCTATTTCTCTCTCGTCACAACACTGTGCTTACACTCTAGTAAGGGTTATGCACAAAAAACACCTGGTTAGGGAATGGAAAGAAATCACTGTTTGGCTTAAAATACCTATTCGGTCACCAGAATTATGGATAGAAATTCCTTCCTATTGAATATAGCCTGTTTGGGTTGCCACAGAAACGGCTGGAAATGTCCACAGGGCTCCTTAAAAAACAACAAACAAAAATCCAGTGGTGTGACTCAAACAGTGGTCGACCCTTTGGCAGCCTTGTTGGCTTGTAATACGATTTTACATCATATAGTTTGGATGATAGTACGACCCCCCCATTGAACAGGGACTGTGTTGGGGGATAAAATAATGTTTCCTGAACTTAAGTTTGACTTGATTCCCTCCAAGGAGTCAACATCCCTGGGGAGGGTTACAGCAGTGGAAACTGCGACTTATCAGACACATAGCAAAGAGATTAGAGATTAGAGGTTGGTTACACAGGATGCATTGTGTTTGCTTTGTGGTTTGATTGTCCTACATTCATCTAGCTTGAATTTTACTGCCTTAGACTCGGACAAAGATTTGATCAAGAGAATAGAGTATTGGCAAATGTTGGTTTTCTGAAAATGTAGCGCTCGACCATTACAAAGCCACAATTGTAACACTAAACTATTGTCATAAAATGTGTCTGTTTGGTTTGCAGCCTCTCTCGAGTGTTTCCACGAGGAGGAAATCCTGCAGGGTAGCTCTCGATAGATGATGAAATCTCCAATCAAAGAGGAAAGCTTTCCCTAAATACCAAAATATAGAAAAAATTGAATCTATAGTCATACACTGCATTTTGTTCAGTTTCACTCATAACCTTTCACACAGCTCTAATGGTCACAAGCTGACGCTGGAAAAAGGCTCAAGTGCTAAAAAACAGAAGCGTTAAAATGTCTCAGAGTTAATCAGATCTTTAAAACTGTCGATTAAATGTAATCAAGCAGCGTTCAGGTTTTCCTTTGTGGCTTTCAAACTGGCATACATTAATAAGAGTTTCACTGAATTAGACTCCTCATACCCCGCAGTCAACTATCCAAGTGACAGTTGACTCGTCTAGATTGAAACAACCTGCTCTGCATAACAGAAGCCAAATTGTGCTGACAACCATAGGTCAGAGTCACCGCTGACCCTGCTGACAAATGGCTCATTTAGATGCTCAGAAAATGACTCCTACCTGCAGCCAAGACATCCATCCATCTTCTACAGCCGCTAATACCTGCTGAGGTCACAGGGGGCTGAGGGCTGGAGCCCATCCCAGCCTACTCCAGGCTAGAGGCAGGGAACACTCTGGACAGATTGCCAGCTATTCACAGAGTTAACATAAATGCAGACACTCATTTTCACTCCTTAGGGGGATTTAGGCATTTGGACTGAAGCACCCAAACAAAGACAAGGAGAACATACAGTGCAGTGGAATTCGGATGATGTACTACCGCATATGACAACCTTATATCAACACAGCTATGTAGGACATGTTGAAACTGTTCAACTTTCAATGTGCGCAGAAAAGGGTCAGAAAAAGATCATGTTTAGGCTTACCTGGCTCTGTCGCCACAAATAAGGCTAGGTGTTGCCATGAACACAGCATTTTGTTGAAAATATCCAGTCACACTTACACATTCACCTTTTCATGACATACAACACTCTCAAACCTTTTGATCAGAGCAGCATTGTTGGGTTAGTTTTTATTTAGTTAGTTATTTTCCGGATGACTTACTTTTTGGCAGTGGCAAATCTTCAAGGCCTTCAAGGTATTCAGAGAAGGCCCTGAAATCCTCAGATGAAAAAAAAGGTATCTTATTATTTTTATAAATAAAATAAAATTACACCGACTTGTTTCTGTAGTTTTCTGTCCATACACTGCGCATTTGAGTGGTTTTGTGTTGGCAAAAAATTCAACCAATCGGATATTTTTCTATGGTGTCTCTGGGCAGAATATCCTCCATCCAGGGTATTCCATTTCCTTTATAGAATGCCCTGACCATTAAACGTAATGAGAGCGTACATTTAGATCGACAAATTGATCAACCAATCATATTTGGATTTGTAGCCAACTGGCGTATTCTTGAAGATTTTCAACGGCTCCAGGGTATTCTAGAAGGCCTGCTTGCTCAGTCACCCAAGACCTAGCTTAACTAACGAGTTGTGATTGATAGCCGACATTGAAAATGTCAACAGGTGGAGATGATATTGATAGAGCAGGTGGAGATGATATTATCGTGGATTTATTGTCAGTGCCCTTTTCAAGACGACCGTTTAATGAAAAGATGGACATTGTTAAAAAAGGCCGCCCAGCGACTGAACAACTCGAGCTCAATCAACCTGCAAAAGCAGGCAATGTGTGTCATTTTCAGACTAGCAACTGGGAACGATACACTTGGCTTACAGGTTCGGTGAGTGGAACTCATTTTTTATTGCTGGTTTTGCGACAGTCTTGCATCTCGTTGAACTGGTTGCATTTTGTTTCCACACACTTGTTAAGTGATTGTTCATAAAGTGACTGTCTACCTGACGTCCGATAGTGTAGCACAGCCATTTCAAGACCAATGAAGGTTTCCATTATGTGTTCATGTAATACTTTTGGCACAATAGTAAGGCGTGAAACTTGCATGCAGAAGTGTCCAATTATGAACACAAGTCGGTCGTGTGCTGGACGTAACAGTAACGATAACAGTATTACCAGAGGTGAAACTTGATTTTTGACTGAAACCTATGTTGTTTACATGTTTGCCATCTCGCTGGTACATTGCTGCTCTTCTTGCCACATCGCCACCACACGCTGGTCATGGGATTAGTGTGAAACCATCGGGAGGAATGTGTATTGTGTCACTCGCATGCTTTTGCATGGATCGTGGTGTGCGAGGCACAAACGGATTGAAACATTGCTCCATGTGGCCCAAATGTCTGCAGGGTAGTTTTAATGTGATATCACCACTCTGACCTCCACCACACACTATTTTTGCTATGAATGAGTGTTGTAATTAAATCTGCGTCTGCAGAAAAACGAACACCAGCGTATCCATTTTGGATGTTTTCTATGTTTTTCTATCGAATGCACAATGGTACACACAATGGCGATTTTGGCTGCTGTTTGTAGTAGAAGCTCAGCCCTGCCTAAACCGGCCCGGTTGACTTCCTATATGATGAGGACTGCAGAGTCTGAACTCTGTGCCGAGACGGCACCGTGTAACTGCATCCTCTTACTGATTTTATTTGCACTAAATTGTCCTGTACTTGTACTGTCTTTTGTTGTACTGTTGTTGTTATGTGCGGTGTCCTTGAGTGCTTTGAAAGGCGCCTTCAAATAAAATGCATTATTATTATTATTATTTCTGCATTTTATCAGCACAGTACTGCCTAAAAATACAACACATTTTAAATGTTAAGAATGTGACCAGGAAAGTTCTCCTTGTTCTCACAGTTTTTCTACAGATATAGCAGCCATTTTCTCCTAAATACACTGACTTTATGGAAAAATCATTAATCAAGCACAATGACCAAGACATGAACAACTTAATAACTCCTGATGTTTAAGAAAGGAATCCTGTATGTATTGTTGTACATAGTTGTTAATATTGTTGTTGTAAAAAATCATTGATGAGCAGTCATGCCTCACTGATAAAAATGTTTTCCTTGGAAGCAGCCAAAGCAACATCAAGAGAAAACAATAAAAAAAAAAAGTAAAAAACGGAGTGAAAGTACATGTGGCTGGAATGTCTCTGCAGTCGAGTGTCCTGCCAGTACATTAATCAGACCTGATAAAGGGCTGTCTGCTAGCTTCGTTGCCAACACGCACAACAGACGATCCCAGCTGTTTTCATCATGTAGTATTTACGATAATTGTCACCTCTTGAAACAACAGGCTGATCGGAGCTACCTTCTTGTAAAATCGTTAACAAATGGTTAAAAGAGAATGCAATAGGATCACCAATTTAAACTCAAGAGGTCCATTTGACTCTGATTATTGATTGGCTGCAGTCCAAGCCAAACAGACAGTTCTGAGATAAAGATAACAGGCTTTTGACCAGGTGAGGGAGCATGAGCAGCATTTTTTGGCGCTGGTTCTGCTGGGTCAAACAAGTCACAAGTCACTAAATGCCTCTCCCCAAATAAATGTTTTCCAATCATAGTGTAGCAGCCATTGCGAGGCATTGCAGGTAGTTTTTGATGTAAAGAATCTGTTGCCTTTCTAAAGTGTCCTGATCTAAGCTGCAATCGTTAGCATGTCCAGTTAACTAGCTTACTACCCACATTAGAGACATATTACTCAAATGAGCACCTCATTAACTTACTACACCAACGTGCAGGGTTACAGCTTACATTAAAAGAGCCTTGTTCCATGCACTCTGTAGTTCAAGCTAACATAATTGGAGTTCACACTTATACAACAATACCTGAAATAGAGTATGTTGGTCTGTCAGTGAATTCTCTTCTGAAAACCTGTTTCTCAATTAACAATTAACAGTTAAAGTAAAACAAGTGTGTGAAAAATACTATAATTTACTCTACACTGCAATACAAGAACAAACCTGTTCCTTTATTTCCATGCCTTCAACACCAATCAACCATCATTTTCTTGACACGAAATGGGATTAAAATGTCTGAGGGCAATCGGATGTTCAAAGAGAGAAACTATTTTGACTTTAAGTTGCCTAAACTAAAAATATCTAAAACGTGACTCGAACTAAAGAGCATTTTCGTCTAAACACTAAGACAAAATCTAAAATAGCTGCTAAATTTAGACTGGCTTGAGCTTGAATCTTTGCCACAAAGTCATGTTGCTAGTTATCACATGCTTCAGCTAACGTTGAGCTAAAGTGAACTGAATTAATAAGGTAGCTACAGCTAGTAAAATCTTTCAGAGACAAAATCACCAGTGACCAGAAAGATATAAAAGGCCTGGTTTTGTTTACCTCTGTCTGAGATCAAGGAGGTGAATGCCAAAAAAATTTGCAAAAGCTAATATCAGTAAAAAGACCACCTGGTTGATGGCGGTCTTTGTACTAATGTACGTTATTATTATTAAAAATATATTCCTGATATCAAGTGAGGTGAACAATGTGCCAAAGGACCCTTGGTCTTCTCCTTCACACCTGTTGATCCACAGTTGTGCAAAAGTTTTCGCTGTCAGTCTGCCAAAATCTAACAAAAAGCTAAATCACTGTTAGACTACAGCTGATTGGTTCAAGAATGCCTTTCAAAGTCAATGTGTTCAGCCTCTTTTGCCCTCCACGTGGACTGACAACCAAACCCTATCAAGCGTGATTGGTCAATACTGCTCACACTGCTTACAGTACCAGTTCATTTCTCCTTCTTGACAGATTCTGAATTCATGAGCTGATATCTGTTTATATAGATTACAAACAGTCCATTTAACATTGTGCTCTTCTACTGACCAACTCATTGCTCCACGGTAACATCTCACTTGCTCCAGGCCATCATGCAGTTGACAAAGACTGTTTGTCACCTCCCACTTTCCACGTAAACAAAATGTTCACATCCCAGTCTGACGAGAGCAGTTAATAGAGCACCTTTAGGATTACAGCCCCAGTGTAAGTTTAAACCAGCTCACGGTTTCCATGCAGCTGTTACATAATGTGCCTCTATTGAAGGATAGCAACCTGATTCTTTGCACCCTCGGCTGTATCCTTGCTTTCTAATTGGCTGCATTAATCTGACTGTATCCCAGACTTTATTGTGTTACCTCATTCTAGACGTATAGATTGTATTACTAATCACACATGTACCTCCGTGTTGGGTTTCTCCACCCATAGAAGAACCTGCTGCTATTTCCTTACCGTTATTAAAAGACACCAGTTGTTTTATGCAGCAGATTTTTTTTAAAGGTTCGAAAAAGATGGCAAATATAAAATTAGATCAATATTTACAGCATAGTTACATATACTGCTTTTATGTACAGTTTACCTGTAGTGTACACGGTGGTCTGTGTGGTCAGAAAGTTGATTAAGTTTGCTGTCACGCTGTCACAATCTGGGCCAACAGAGGATTACAGATTTGTCATGGCATTGGGAAAGGTAAGCATTTCAAAGATTTGTCATATCAACTTTAGGCTTTTTCCCCCCTTATTTTCCAGAGTGCTACCTAAAACCCCATAGCGCTGCAGCTTTTCATGAACAAGCTTGAGATTTTATTAAATAGAGCAGCTGCTCAACCATAAGAAAGTTTTCTCTGCTGCTCCCCGTGAAGACGAGCTGGTGAGCAGAGGACAGGCGCCCCGCTGGTCTTCTAAACTTTTGAGGAGCCGCAGATGCTGATCCCGCTGTGGGACACACACACACACACACACACACACACACACACAAACACACACACACACACACACACACACACAGCATGTGCCTGGAAAAGCATTGGAGTGTGAACTTGATAGCCACCCGTGCTCTTCAGGAGCCATCTATCTCAAAATGTAACGTAAAGATTTAAACCTCTAAAGATGTCTGTGGCAGTTTTTGCTTTTTCTTGGTTGAGTTGCATGGTCTGAGTGTATGTCCTGGACAAGAATGGATAGATACCAGGGATACAAACGAATACAATTTACACAGCAGCTTCTCTGACTGTGGTATTTGTTGTAGAGGGTGACACAGAAGAGTGACAACATGCTCAACGAATAATAGTAAAGAAAAAAAAGGGGACAGTGCGACTAGCATTATGTTCCTGGAACACACAGGACTCACAGAACTGTCAGGCTTTAACTGGTCGCTGCAGGGAGTGAGGAGAAAAGCAGATGATGTTTGTGGGAACAATTTGTCACCATGAAGTCTCAGAATTAGTAGTAGGTTTGTAAAACAGAATCAAGTTGTCCAAATTGTCATAAGATGCCAATTTCGGTTTTGTTTATTTGGGTAACAGCCAAAGAGAGACAGGAAAGGGAGGAGAAGGCCATGCAGCAGAGGGCACCGGCTGGTCACTGCAATCCTGACTCAATCTTTAGTTTATAGCATGCCACTCTATCAGGTGAGCTACCAGAGCACCCCATTCTATATATTATGAAATTCATAATAAATCACCTTTAATCCATCAGCTGAAGCCTTGACCATGTACAGTGCAGCAACAAGCAGCTGCTTGTGACAAGATAAAACACATACAGAAGAAACAAAAGGCAAACTGAAATCTTTGTGGCTGAGAGTCTCTGCATCAACAATGCTGCTACACAAGGCCATTCAGTGCTGCGCTTTAGGCTTGCTTGATCTACATATGTCCAGTGTTGGTCACGTAGTTACTTCTCCCAAAAAGTAACTGAGTAAGTAACGGAATTACTCCAATACAAAAGTAATTAGTTACCAGGAAAAGTAACTCTTGCGTTACTTTCTTTTCTTCCCCTTTAGAGCTCGGCATTGATTTTAATGTACTCTGCATTTATGTATTTAGAAAATGTCTTTCTGCATGGCGGATCGGCACCTGCTCTCCCTGGTATTTAGCCAATGAAGGAGTCTGGGTCAGCTGTTGATAACGGGAGCAAGTTCTCAACAACATACCTGCCTATCATTGCATTCAGTTCAGTCTGTGTCACAAGTTTTTGTGAAGCTGGAGCAGAAACATCCAGCTTTAGCTGCTCGGACGGCTCCGTGTCCTTCTGTGTTAGTGGAGCTCACATTAGCCACACCTGCTATCATCATCAACAGTGTTCTTGGCCACTAGTTTTGTAGAAGCGCGTGCAGTTGAGAGATGCTTCATTAGATTAGAGTTGCTTAAAACTGACGTGGACAAAAGAGATTAAAGTAGTGTCTGTACTTCCACTTTGAAAACGTAAACTTTCCCTCTGGACTCGCCATTTCTGTGGCTCACCTCTGCTAGTTTGTGTGTGCGAGGCTGTGTGGTTTGTGTGTAAACCGAACACAGCCTCCGATTGGCTTACGAACTCTCACTCTACCTTAGAGAGCCAATCATCACCTCTGCGGTTGTCCCGCCCCTCCCTCCTGCCTCACCGGAGAAAAATAAAGCAGCCCTGCTAGGGGTGGGCGATACTGCAAATTTTGGTGTCGAACCAATACGAAGTAATTACAGGGCCAGTATTGCCGATACCAATACTGATACCGATACTTTTAACTTTAAAAATTCCTGATCATTGAATGATTTTGTACTTTTAGCTTTAATTAGCTGATCATGATTATGATAATAATAAAACACAGGACAAAGATTTTAGCCAAATAAGAAAATAATATTTAACACAATTAAATATATAACCTAATCTGCATGTAGCCTAAATAGAAATACTAATGTTCCTCCAACAGATACACAAAAGGGTTATTATATTCTGCCATATTCATACTTGAGAGTGAACCTGAGTGAGCGAAGTGGGAGAGGTGGAGAGGAGCACTGCACATAAGGACTGAGAGAGACGCTGCGATCACACAAATTCTGAAGAAATACAAGTGATTTGCTGAACTTATAGAAGAGAAACTACAACAAAAATATCGATCTCATTGTGTGGTATCGATCTGATACCGGTACTCACCTTGGTATCGATACTATCGATATTTGGATCGATCCGCCCACCCCTAATGAGAGCCGAGTCGGATGACAAGAGCTTCAATGAGAAACTTCAATTTGTAATGCGCCTCATTTTATAGTCGGTAACAGTAACGGCGTTGTAACGATGGGAAAAGTAATTCATTAGATTACTCCGTTACTGAAAAAATAACGCCGTTAGTAACGCCTTTATACTTAAACGCTGTTACTCCCAACACTGCATATGTCGCTCTTATTTAGAAAAAAATCTAAGCATGTAAGGCAGATATTGGGTTTATGCCTGAAAATGTAGACACACAAACTCTGACTGTATGGAAAGATGTGGTCATGTCCTGTTCCTGCTGATGTTGTGTTACATGAGGCCCATTAGAGTTGAAGCCGTTCATCTTATCAGAGCTGAGATGACTTTTTAGTACTTTATGTCATATATTATTGTTAGTTACTTTCTTAGCTTGGCTGTTAGGTGTAAAAATTAGGGGTAGACCAATACCAAGTAGTAGTAGTAAATCGAAGAGACTGAAATCAGATATCTGGGGCCGAAATTTGGAACAACCAGTGATGAAATGAACCTTTAGTAAGTACAATTTACTCAAGTACTGTTTGAACTACTTTGATCATCTGCATCGTGATTGACTTCCTCCATGCAACGTTTGTTCAGTACATTTAGTTACTAGTTAATTTGCAGATATTCTGTATTTATAGGTTATTAATTGTGACGTGTTACCAATCAGATAGTGTTGTGAGTGGGACATTGTGAGCGAGGAGTAGTACATACACCTCAAAACTCAGCAACATGAATGTGAAATTAGCGGATTCATTATTGATTCATCTGATTTGTCTCTTTGTTTTCATTGGATCAGTGGTGGTCAGAACTGCAATTCATGCAGACAGCAGTCTGTTAAAACAGTACCTGAAGGTTCTCTTGATTAGATTAGACAACGGACACATTCTCCTTTTTCTTTGCACCGAGGACTTTGTAGGACAGACCAGACATGACGACACAGGGATGGTGTCACACTTAAATGCTGCCATTGTCTGCATTAGTGTTGTAGCACTCGAGATCGATCTTGGTTTCGAGCGCAGCGTTTCGGATTAACACTGGTCCTGTGGCACAGACACAGGCACCTTTTGGATGCAGAAGGTGGCCAGGTCAACTTGTGACCATGGTCTCTATGCACCAAAAATATAATCAATTTATGTTAGTGTCATTAAGATTATGTTATAGGCCACTTTACATGTGTAGGAATGACAATCTCGCTGCCCAAAAGATGCAACAACTGGTCAATACCAAAATTTACGAAAATTGTCCTCCTCTTTATCTGCTCAAAATCTAAGATACACTCAATTATTTTCCATCATTCAAGCATTTTATTTCATTTTACTTCAATACAGAAGGTTTTTTACCAAGAAAGACCATATTCTTTTGGAAAATCTTATTTGTGTTATAAATCATCACATACAGACACGGTAAACAGACACTGCAGTCACAAGTTGATCTGTCCTCCTCCTGCGACCCAGAGGTGGCTGTGTGTCTGCTGTGAGGAGTGAAATAGGTTATACCGCAAGTCACCTGCATGATTTGATTGGCATAGTGCATTGATTGCCGCGCTGGTATTTTTTTTCCTCAGTGAATGTGAGTTCATGTCCCGTAATTGTTTTTGTTTAGTTTAAAAGGGTTCCATAGTTCCTCTTTGTGATACATGTTTACTCAAACAGGGAGAAGTCATGAGTACGTGTTTTTAATAAGGGTTTATTAGTGTCTTCCGTAACAACCAGCAACTTTTATACAGAGACTGAGGGTTAGACTCGGTTACTCAGACAGCAGCCCGAACACATATCAGGTATGTTTTGTGCAGAGAAAACCTGAACAAAGAGGCACATCAGAGGACAGCTACATCTTCTCTTCCTGTTTTCAACATGGACCCGTGTTAATCCGAGAAAACGGTCTCGAGACCATTTTTTGAGGTTATTGGTCTTGTCTTGGAATTGAGGGAATTTTTACTTGGTCTTGTCTCGGTCTCGGACTGGGCGGACTCAGGTTTTTTGAACGAGACCAGTCAAGACCACCGCTGATAGGCTTGTCCATGCCTTACTGGTAAGAGTGAAAAGGACCCTCTCAAAAACAGCTAATAACTTCAAATCATTGGTAAAGATTTCCCCCAGCTGCAGCTGCTGCCTGCCCAGTGTCAGTGTGAGAGTGACTGACATGCCCCCCTGCACACAGAGTATGGAGACGACAGGAGGAAAGTGGCTGTGTGAACTCGTAAGCATTAGGCAATTTAAGGAGGGGATGCCATCCCCCTTGTTAGCAAAATTACCAAAAAGCATCCCCCTTGTTAACCTGACATCAGTCTCCATCCCAGAGTCAAGCCGGGCACGGCTGCTTTGCGATACGGCTGCCTGGTTTCTTTTTACGAAAGCTGCAACAAGCTGCACAGAGCAGATCGCGCAAACAGGAAGTCAGAGACACTGGAACGGCATAGAGCATCTGGTCAGTTTTCAAAATAAAACCCCTGTACAGACTCCTGATTGTAAAAAAAACGAAAAAGTTACCAGATCAACAAAGTCGGCCAGGCAAAAGGCTCCGCTTCTGAAACGTTCCCGCTATGAATTTTGTTCTGTTTATGCATTCATGGTATGATGACGTGTGGAATAAAACCTGTACCAGATGCGACATGTTTATTTTCAGTAATGTTGAAGTTTTTTCAGAGATAAGTTTTTTCTGAAAGTTAAAATATAATACTAAGTTTGCTATTAATGTTCTAAAACTAAATGCTACTTTTTGTAAGTGTTTTTAGTGTGTCTGCTCAGAACATGGTGGCTTATGTTATGTTGGTAATTGTCATCTTTGTGCTGGTTCATAGTTTAACCATTAATGAGGTAGCTGTTACATTTCCTGACAACAGCTGTTTGAAATGCACTCTGCTGAAGTGACTTTCTCCATTCTGTATTTGTAGTTTTTTAATATATGTAAATATCAGACAATATATACGCTGATATTAATATATCTGTGATCACAATTATGGTTAAGATGTCCTGCAACAATGTCTTTTGGGAGGTGTACATAGGTGTGTCGAGGCAGGGTGGTGTTCCCATTGGGCCATCCCCCCTGTTTAAAATGAACAAATCACCTACTGTTGGTAAGG
>CAEMYA010000003.1:3634139-3691226 GCA_903131615.1 Diplodus sargus | reverse complement strand
ATGTCAGAGAAACACAACCGCTTAAAAGTCCAGTTACACTTCACTGAAGTTGATGTGGACAATGCTCAATGCCACAAGTGGAACAAGTCTTCTGCATTAAGAGTGGAAACATGAGTGTGTCTTTACACACACCTCGTCAAAGTACACACATACAGGTTATATGCTATACAATCTTACAATCAGTGCACTAAGAGCATCTCCTGGACACTAAGTGAAGACTGATGATATCACAGGCTACCAATAACATTCCAGCAGTGTCAGTTCATTGCTGAGTTACTAGCCTAGTCAAGCATATGAAGTACCAAACTACAACGTTGTTTTTTGTCAGGGCATACATGCACGTTTGGGCCATTCATAAATTCATAGTTAATACCAAAAAAAATATATTTATCACAATGAGATTCTTATATAGAATATATCAACAGAAGTAGCAGATCGATAAGATGTATCAGTAAAAGTAGTTGCACCGTTCAAATCTTAACGATACCAATCCCTAATCACCTGTCATTTCATAATACCACATCTGTCTGCTTGTTGCAGTCATGTATTTCATTTAATGTTTCCGCATGTCAACAACGAAATCCACATGTGGCAAAGAAAACATTTGTATGTCATTTGTGCAAGCAATTTAAATATCTTGAGTGGACCTTTTAAGCCAATCACTTGCGACAATGTCCAGTTCACGTGATATTTATTTCCACATGTGGGATTTACACGTGATGTAGCAACTTTTTGATGTGTCATGTTTCATGTGAAAATAGCCAACAACACATGAACATATTCAATTAACATGTGGAATTAGTACATCTGACATTTCCATAAGGGACCAATGACTATATGATGATTTATGACTAGAAAATAAGCCTCTAGATTCCTAACCGACACAACCTCTTTGACGTGTCTTTATGAATCTTCCAAATAATTTAAAAACACAAAAATTTCTTTGCTCTTGCAGGGTGATTTCAATCTCATAATAAATGGGGTACAATGTATTTGTAGACTTTGAAGGCATCAGATTGAGCCATTATTCTCTGTGCAGCTTGTAATTGGAATCATGTCACATTGTCCCTCAACAACATTGCAACAGTACTAAGCGACAGCTTATTATTCTGTATTGGTTTTGATACAAATGATGTTACAGGTTCATTTGGTGTCGAGTTGAAAACAGCATCAGATCATTTGTAACGTTTGACAGCTGACGTCTACAAGCCTCCGACTATCTACTTCAATTCCACAAAGTGAGGTTTGATTACATGTAAACAGAAGGCAGATAACAAGAACTCAGTCTGTCCCCGGCGTGTTTGTGTAATTGGATGTGTGCATCTGAAAAGTTATCGAGTTACAGATTACATTTATGAAGCCAGGCAGGAACCAGCTGGTTCAGTCATGTAAAAAAATACATAATTATCTTGTAGTCAAAGTGTGCAAATTAAAACATTAGAAAAAACGTTTCTAGTGCTTAGTCAGGGGACAGCATTAGTGCCTGCTCACATCGTGTATTTTTTGCTGCTATTCTACTTTATGTATCTGAGTAAAGAGCCTCCACGATCAGATATGTGCATCTAACCCTTTCCTTATTATATATTGCCATTTTATTTTTCTTTAGGTTCAATTGTCAGTTTAAATTGTGAGAACATTGTGCTTATGGTCTGGTTAAGTCATATTTTGGCTTAAGTGCAGTTTTGGTTGCCACAAACATGTCTGGAAAACATCCTGAGGTCTTGTCAAAAACAACAGGTTCGTAATTATTCTCACCTGAAACTCCACCACCATTGTCTCCACCTACAGACATGAAAGTTAGCTCATAAAAATGTCACATGTTTTTTTTTCCAAATGTCAATTTGGTAACAAGCCTGTTACACATACAAAAGTAAGAGAATCAGTCGTTTGTAGAAATGTTAACAGACAACATTCTGTGGACTGGACTGCCACTGTGTAATTAAGGAGAGAGGCTAGGGAGCTCAATAAGATATCAGAATTTACAAAATTAATATCCTAACTTTCTTAGTAGTTATCCTCATCCTCTCTGATATTTTCTGCCATGATCGAGAGTCTTTACTCTGAATTCGAATGCATACAAAGTTAACTTTTGTGTTATTCAGCTCTACAGTAAAATTGCCGATATCATACCTTCCTCCTTTTAGCGTCAGAATCTCACTGGACACGGGTTCTGAAAGGCCGGCATATTTGATGTCAAACAGTTCAATTTATTTTAACTTTGGCCAGTGTGGAAAATCAGCGCCTCTTTGACTCATGTTTGTGAGTGCTGCTGAACATATTGCTGTGTTTCTGGAGAGCTGGAAAAACGGACAGTGGGACAGTCGTGTAGACTGACTTGTAAACTGTTGTCCAAGAATTGAAAACAATGGGAGAGGGTATTTTTTAGAGGTGGGTGCAATTCATCGATGTGGCGATGCATCGCGATGCCTCACATGACGATTTGTCATCGATTAATTAACGTTGATGCTTTGCCGCAAGACCGGAACAAAAAACATGTAACTGGAACCGCCCGGACTGTTTAGTGAGTGGGACCACAACAAACGGAGCAGTAACGTTAGTTTCGGTTAGTGGTGTGCACCATGGAGCCGCGCCACAAACTCCCTCACCGATGAGTGTGAGTGCCACTCTGCTCTACTGTGTTTGTGTTGTGTTCACCTCACTGTACTGAAGCTCCAGACTGAATAAGTTCACATGGATTAAAGTTATCCGTCGCTACGCCAGATTTCCGTCATTCAAACTTTACAGAGGCGGCTTATGAGATCAATGTAGATCGAAGGAGAACAAGTGTTGGCTGATCTTTTTTGACAAATTGTCACACTCTACAGCCAATGGTATTGTTAACAGCGTGTACACGCCTGACCAATGACAGTATAGTGACCCACACAGAGCGGGATCTGAACACGGAGCAGCGCAAAAGTTTAGCTGCTTAGCTAGCAAGGACTCGTCGCACTGCTATGTTATCAATTGAGTTTAGTCAACACGTGAGAACTCGTCTGACACAGAGAGTCTCCTGTTGTGTGCTACATGTGTGAAATAACAACTGTAGTCTGGACTTTGTCTGCAGTGTATCTGTGTAAATGGCTTCATTCAGCGTCACTCCCTCCCCTCTGACACCGTGAGTTACCATGGTTACAGGAACGCCCTGAAATTTTATAATGATGATAAATAAGTTTTTGGTTAGTTTGACTGTAAAAAATCATAAATGTTGCCTGATTGTAGCTCATTACAGAAATCTTGTATTATAACATATAGAACTAGACAATTCCCCGCCGGGGAATCGCAAGAGTGGGCTGTGCGCTTTGCCCCGTGACGAACAAAAACTACGAAAGCTTAAGCAAAAGTTGAATCTCACGTTGATAATTTGGACTTTGACCTAGACAAACCATTCAAACTTTAAAATGTAGATAAAAGTATGCCAGAGATGTCGATGTTTGTAATCTTTCTTTCTTTTCACCTGGTCTCATTGACTTTGTGTGTGTTTGTGTGCATGTGAGTGTGTGTGTGTGTGTGTGTCTCTGTCTCTCTGTGTGTCTGCGATTTTTTGACCTAGTCCCATTCATTCCTTATGGGAAAGTTTATGCAGGTTACGTTGCGAAAACATGAACGTTCTAGAAAACTGATTAATAATCTGTGTGTGTGTGTGTTTGTGTGTCTGCGACTTTTTTGACCTCGTCCCATTCATTCCTTATGGGAAAGTTTACGCAGGTTACGTCGCGAAAACATGAACGTTTTAGAAAACTGATTAATAATCTGTGTGTGTCTGCGTGTGTTTGTGTGCGCGTGTTTGTGTGTCTGCGACATTTTTGACCTCGTCTCATTCATTCCTTATGGGAACGTTTATGCAGGTGCAAACATGAATATTCTGGAAAACTGATTAATAATCTGTGTGTGTGTCTGTCTCTGTGTGTGTGTCTGTCTGTGGGTATTTGTCCGTCTGTGTGTCTATCTGTGTGTGTGTGTGTGTGTGTGTGTGTGTGTGTGTGTGTGTGTGTGTCTGTCTGTGTGTGTCTTGTCTGTGTCTGTGTGTCTGTCTGTGTGTGTGACTGTCTCTGTGTGTGTGTGTGTGTGTGTGTGTGTGTGTGTGTGTGTCTGTCTGTCTGTCTGTCTCTGTGTGTCTCTGTGTGTGTGTGGGTGTCTGTCTCTGTGTGTCTGTCTGTGTGTGTGTGTCTGGGACTACCTCTGTTGGCCCAGCTGATCCTGGTTGCCATGGGGATGGTTGTCAACGTCCCTAGCAACCGTGGCTCTGCCATAGCTGAGACAGCTTATTTCAGTGTGATTTCAGCCTCACATCTAGGACGTCAAACTATAGCTATTCATCCAAAACCAAACATGATATCGGCAAATTTTCTTCACCATCAAGCCGGAAAGGCCTTAAAGAACACACTCATGAAGTTTTCCTTAGGGGAAATACGTCGCGAAAAATTAATATTCTGGAAAACTGAATGATAGCATACCCACTATGGACACCTATAGCTCTGCTATAGAGGTGTCCATAGTGGGCTGGCAAGCACAGCCCACTAACAAATGTAAAGCCTCAGAGCTTCTTTGATTATTAACAGTATGTTAATGATGACAGAAAGGTGATAACTCACCATCAGACTGACAAGACTGCAAACATTGCTGTTTGTATGATTTGTTTTTCTGTTGAACGATAAGAGGCTCACTTTAACAATATTATTATTAATAATAATTAAAGCTAGGGTCTGTAACGTTGTTCAGATACACATTTTGTTATACTGGGTGAAAAGATCCTGCGATCCTGAGAGTAGTCAATACATTATGTATTCAGAAAATGGAACAGAAATAATCGGACCTCTGTAGCAGCTGCAGGACTGAGAAAAAGGTCAGATGCACGGATTGGTCAGATGCCGTCATGTCTCGTTCTGTCCCTCCCTCCTCCGCGCATGCACACGTTACGTTTCACTGATGCCGGAAGTTGCAGGAGAAGACGTTCATTTGGTTACAATGGCGGAGAAAATGCAACCAGCGTTACTTGTAACAGCTCACCCCGCTAAAAAGGCAAGGAAAAGAAAGCCTGAGGCAGAAAAGGCTGTCACGAAAAAGGCTCCGGATAAAGAAAGAAGTCGGACCGAGCCGTGTTTGAGCAGTGGAGACAACTGGGGCATGTGAAGGGCTTGAAAAGTGATTCAGAGGTTGCTCTCTTTCTGTTGGACAGGAAATTATTTGTTTTGTTTCAGGGGGATTTGTTATTTTCATGAAATATGTAAGGTTTGGGGGGGGGGACTTAGAGGACGTGCCACTTTCAAATCTTGCTAGCTCTCTTGCTAGCTCTCCAGGATTGTAGACCCTAGCTTTAATGATAATTATGATGAGAAGAAGTAGAAAAATAACTTGCTGAAAAGTTCTGTAGATGGTTGATTATTTCAAAGAGTAAAAGCTTGGCAAAAAAAAGGCACAGTTTGATTTCAGAGATTGAAAATTACATTGAAAAGACAAAAAGCATTTTAAGTGTGAATAGAACAGCTGTTCAGATCATCCTCCTGTAAAACACTGTTGGTCAAATATTTAAACTTGATATCTGCATTAGAGAACAGGGTGTGGGGTGAAGCTGTGAATCTTATCTTAATTTTTTAGCACGTGTCAAGTAACATGCCCCGTAACGTGTTTCACAAATTACAAATTGCGAATATGACTTGGCTACAGCTCGAAAAAACATTTCAGTCAAAGATTTTTTTTTGCTTTAATCCATGAATTCAGTTGAATTATGCACTTTTGTTCAGAAGAATGCAATTTGTTCCCTTGGATTATGGCAGCTTTTTTGTTAAGTTATCCTATCCATATTCCAGACTGAATAAGTTGAATTATTTAAATTTTAAAGAATGCACTTTTGTTCCCTATGGCAGCTTTTTGAGTTAATTGATAGGCTATTTATTTACAAATTTAGCCACAGATGAAGAAAGCAATAATCGAAGAATTGTGGCACCAATAATCGAATCAAATAGACAATCGTTACAATCGAAGAATCGAAGCTCCCATAATCGTAATCGAATCGAATCGTGAGGTACCCTTGTTGGAACACCCCTAGTGTTTTTTTAGAAGATATCAGAAGGAAATGGAAAGGAAACACTGATTGTATACACATAACTGCACTTCATTTTAAGAGTATTGGAGAGTTTTTACCGACATTTCATGTTCCCCCATGGGTCAAAGTCAAGCAAATACTTTATCTTTGAATTTCATGAGCAGCACCATAGTAAATCAGAAAAACAGACAGAAAGAAAAAGACGGAGAGGTATGAAAACATGCTTGCATCAGACAGGATTCATCACTACAGGTCTCATTTTCATGAAAACACTGAGTTGGAAAAAATAACTCTTCCAAAGCAATCCTCTACTGTCGGATTCATTTTGAGTGCAGAATGGAGGCTTAATGACAGTCCGGGAAGCCAGCCCATAATCAATCCAGTAATAATGGGTACGTTTATACCACTGCAATTAACCTCAAGTGTCCAATCAAGCAATATTGGAGCAAGGAGAAAAATACCTTTTTCAGTTGTCCTCATCAGCTCTTTGCACAGCCCGTCTTCTCCTCCCGCCTCATTCACCTTTTTTCTCTGTTTATTAAGTCCAAATGTTTGAGAATGCTGTCGTGACCAGATGCCAAGCAACATTTCCCCTTTTCAGCTTTCATGCGAAAAGAAAATGATCAAGTTCTTTATTTCTTTCTAAATCCAGTGTACAGTGCATTGTGTGTGACCAAAAAGTGAACAGAGCAGTCTGATGCTGTTGTGTTCCAAGATAACATTTTAAAACAACAAAATATTTACTATGATCCAAATTCAAGAAGATGAAAGAAATGCTGTCATCTTGTTATGTTGGGATGATTTGTGGCTTCACTAACTTTAATGTTGCGTACAGCTATTGAATAGCTGGAGCACCTGCCCTTTGTCGCTACCTTTAAGGGGCACTGTGGAACTTCTGCATGTGCTGGAAGCCAGTAGTTAGTTTATGCTAGCAGACTCCATTTCTAAACTAACAATAGCTACTGTTGCTCACTGTGAGTAGAGCTGAGAGAGGTACGTGAGAACATACATAGAGTCACATCCTTTGGACTGGTGTGGAAAACCTGACCTGAGTCCTTCCCAAGAAAAACAGTCCAGCAGCAGTAATTGTCCACAGGCTTGTATAGACAACTGAGACAGATATGGATGGTTTCATTTGGCATGCCATGTTACAATCTGCTCACAGATGGCCAATAAAAATGTAATTAATGCATTTAAATTGCATTTAAAAAGCCAGCGCGGGAACGGCGGCGGCCATGTGCATCCGTGATTCACTTGCAGCCTGGACACGGAGTGCTGTGTGTCTCCTCTCTGCTCTGACTGCAGGCTGGACTGCTGCGCGAGGCTACTGAGAGACTGCCACCTGTGAGTGCTTTTGGACGGGGGAGGGACTCACGGCAGCACCCGCTGCTCGTTGACCACAGTGACTGCAGAGTGTCAGAGTCTCCAAACACCACAAAAATCTCCAATAACACCAGTAAAAGTCGCTAGATTTGTCGCTAGTCGCTTCTGACAAAAAAATAAATCGCCAGAAGGATGATTTGTTTGTGTGTTATAATAGTCCAACCACTTGCATTTCGACATGGGGGGAATTTTCATGATTTTTTTTTTTTTTTTTTAGATTTTTTTTTTTTCCTCCCATCCTGAAGCCTACTCGCGCCCCCTCGGGAGAGTGTCTGTTCATGGGCCCCTGACGGCGTCTGGGCCCATGCAGCTGCACCGGTTGCACCAACGATACTTGCGCCACTGACTCCTGGGCAACCAGCAGACTGGTGTGCAAGAAAGATGGAGTGACAGTAGGGACGGCCAATCACACAAGAAACGGCAGATCCAATCGAGGAGCTTGTGGGCGGGTCGAGTTATTCCTACATTGCAATAATCAACCACAATCTTAGTTTTCATTATCTGCACAACAGCAGGACACATTAAAGTTGTAATGTTGATGTTGGAGGTGTGCAACCTGCTGCCTGCACCTCCTCATCCAACACCTCACTGTGGCTGCTCCATCACCTCCTACCATATTAAAAACTGAGGCACTGATGAAGAATGCCAAAAGTGATTGTTTTCTTGTTTGGTAGACACAGCGACGGTCAACGATCACCTCTGTGACAAGCAAATTGTATTTACTCTAACAGATCCAAGACGATGCGTGGGCGCAATGAGAAGTGTTCGGCTCGCATTATCAGTAACTTACTACAGCTCTGACATGGCTGTCAGGGAGAGAACAGGAAACACTGAGACTGATATCACTGACAAATAAAAAAAACTATAACTAGTGCTAGATTTTCTCTATGCATTGTTTCTTGCAAATCCCTTATGCATGTGAAGGCGTGCAAATAAAGAACTCCACTACTGACATTAAAAACTCCTCTGTAGAGGGGTGATTACATGATGTATCAACCCACAGCGCATAATCTACATTTCTCTCTATTTGGAGAAAAAGAAAATTTGATTTTCAAGATTCTGAAACCAGGATGTTGAAGTAATCATCTGGAAGATTTTCATTTAAATGAATGTCTGTTAAAGATGCTGTGAGCGTCGTGCCTGGCGATCCCCTCCCTCCTCTCCTCATCATCATCACTACACTTGCATGACTGCTTTTTTTTCCGAGGCAGCTCTCTGTGCCTCTTTCTTTTCTTCAAGTGCTTTTCATTGCTTGACATGTTTGGTAATATAAGCCAGTGTTTCTCAAACTTGTTTTGACCAAGCACCACTTAACCAATAATTAATAATCATCATTGTCTCTGGTGCCATCTTAATGGAAAAAATGGCGACATAAGTTTAGCAATGTCTGGCTCCAAACTGGAGAATTTCAGTCTCACATGACGGACAACAGCTGTTCATTTTTGACATGAATCGTAAATATGTTATGCATATATTGTCACAAAATACTCACAATGTTCAGTTACATTGCAAAGACATACAAAGTCTGATAACACAGCCAACAGCCAAAAATGTTTTCATTTGCGTACAAGTTGATATATTAACAAAACTATTTCACCCGACTCAATACAAGGCTTCAGAGTCACCTAGTTTGGTATACAGTTAACACACCTAATTTAAAACATGATATTTCACCAGATTTACTCATGGACCACTGCTCAAGCTTATTTTCTCTTTTACTGCATGGTGGGGGGAGGAGAGACATGGGTTACTGACTACACTAAACACTTTCTAACAGTGATTACCATTGGAATATAGAGCCAGAAAGTAACGCCTATGACAGCTTTAAGTTATATCTATCACTGAATGAGAAATGAGAAAATAATGATGACTGAGCTCATGGCCCACTGATGAAAGTACGTGCATTGGTGGTATTTTGTGGTGACATTCCCAGGAAAAAAAGGACCAAGTAGTTCACAGTTAGTAAGATGTTCTCTATCATCCCGCAGTTTAGTCCACTACAGGAGCAGGAGACAATGCAAGAGACTCACTCTTCCCCTCCCACACGGAAAGAACCTATATAAACATATAGGTTTTAATATAGGTTTTGAATATATGCGACATACATAAAATTGTCCGGTTTCATATATGTTGTTTTATACAAGTCAACTACTTAAGCAATAAAACAATGACTTACAAGACTTCTTTAAAAAACATTTTATTATTATTTGTATAACGTTATTGCCCTGAAGTAGACCATTCGCTACGAACTGTACATTTAATGAGCACACATTCTGAGCAAATGACAAAATACATTTATTGATGTTGTTGTTGCGGCCACAACGACGGCGGCGATACAGTGGAGTTATTTTTCATATTGCCTGTTCATTCAGTTTGGACAAGTGTAATAATGATGAGGGAGAGTTTCAGAATCGGAATCAGAATCAGAATCTGATTCTGAAACTCTGTCTCACCCTCCCAAATGACAGCTGTAGTTTTAAAGCTTTTACCTGGTCTTTTTCTAGTCGAGGGATCAACCCAGGCGGGGGGCGACCCCCATTCCGAAGGATCGCCATTCCGCTATTCCGAAAATTTCCAGAGGTCCATCATTGCTAATTTCCGAGGGGCCGCCATTCCGAAGGTGTCAATCGCGGTGTTTTATTTTGAAGAGTAGGGTCAGGACTGGATTCTCTCGTGTCTGTTAGTTTGACTTCCTGTCCGTCTTATAGCGATCGCTCGTGGAAAATAGACCAGATGAAACAATCGCTGTTGGGCACGAGCCAGTGGTGTGACTGGTGTGTGTGAACGACACAATCAGTTAACATGGGCCAGTGTGTCCCCGGCCGGCTAATAATGTACAGTGGGCTAATATACAAGACAAAAAAAATACCAATGTGTACCCCTTCCGGGATTCAATCCCCAGTCACTTGTGTGGTAGACAACTGCTCTACTCACTGCGCTACCACAGCAGTCAATGTACATACTCCACGACAGCACAGGACATCACACTCATCACTCATCACAATCGCCCAAAACAACTGTGTTGCTGCTCTGTATTGTGTCCCGGTCGTGCCGCTAACATTATGTCCTCCAGCAGGACGAACAAAACGATATTATATATTATTATATATTATTATTATATTTCCTTTGAAACCGATTCCAATATCGCTGAAAACTCCATATTTCTTGTCCGAGCATGGCTGGCAGTGAAAGCTGTAAAATACATAGAAGTAAAATTTGTTTACGGTTGTATAAATGTGAGAATGAAATTTGGGAACTGTTATTGGACCAACCTGCTGTCAATGTTGTATTCTGGTTGCTGATTGGAAAGGGAGGACGTCCTCCCTTAGCGCGTCATTTTACGTGTCTTAGCCAATCATAGATCAGCATGAAAAAATCCTAAATGCATTGAGTGAATGGAAGGAGATCCCCAAAGAAGGTTTGAATGTCGCTTGACTGTGAGAATGGCAGAGGCAGCGCAGAGCTCGAGTCGAGCAGAACTGCACAACTTGGACCAGGAACTGGTGACAAAGGAGTACAGAAGTGTGTGGTAGCGTCACTTCACTGGGGACGAAGTTGAGGGTCAGAGCGTTCACTGCGCTTCAGGTTCATTATTTTACAGCTTTCAACCAACTGAATTCTGGATGTTCAAGGCAACACTTGTTAAATTTACACTTTCCCATAGTTGTAGCAGGTTCTGCAGTCGAAGTTTTTCCGGAACTGGTGAAGTGTGCGGCGATAAATTCCGACCGGGCTGTTGACAAAATGCCTCTAACATTCCAGGATACTTCAGACAGAAGTACAACATACAGAGCTGACTGTGAATCACACCAACACATTTCCCCGAAACAAAGACAAAAAAACAAAAAAGGTGAAGACGGAAGCTGTATATGAACGTACATGTTTAAGACCTGACTAAATGTAAGACCTATGTGCAAAATATGGATGTATTTAAGACTTTTTAAGGCCCTAATTTTAGATACATGAATTTAAGGCTTTTTAAGGATGCGTGGACACCCTGTAAGTTATTGTGTGAAATTCTTATTTTTTCCTGTATGGGACTTTGGACATCTCAGGTCTGTGATAGTTTGTCAGCTACAACAAAACTTGTAACTTCGTAACAATGTTGTGTTTTGAAACTTGTATTTTGAAGTGAACATGTGTGATGTGTGATCCTCTCACTGAAGTGACAGAGTGCAGAAACAAGTGATGGAGACAACATTCACCCTGTTACAAGACACTGAATCATCAACCTGTTATTTTAGGGTCAAATAGTTACATAATGTTGCTTTATGGCACCTTGAAGTTCCTCACAAACTACCTTCACACTGTGCTTTATTGCAGCTCTGCACAACATTCCATGTTGTGGCCATGATTAATGTGCAGACCAATGTATCACATCGTGTTTAATCATCAGGATCTGAGAATTTGCCAGGCTCAGGTTCTGTCAAGATATCGCTTCACAAACAACCACAGCTGTGTGTGAGGCTGATGAGCCGACTGAAGGCACATTTCACAACAGCATGACAGCGAAGATGATTTAGGAAACAGAGCCACGAGGATTAATAAAAACAGCTCTGTTGGGAAATAAACATGTTTTACCCAACCAGGCGGACTCATGAGGCATTTCAGATTCGCTTCACTGACAAAATAGAGATAAATGGATAATAAAACTAAAATAGATGTCTGCATGTTTATTACAATGTTGGGAAAGTTCACTTTCTACATGAACTAGTTCAAAGTTCATTTCACAATTTTTAAAATGAACTAGTTCAGTTCATAGTTCATAATTTAAAAATTTGAACTAAGTTCACAGCTCCAAAAATGAACTAGTTCATAGTTCTTTTTTTTTATCCAATATGTTGATGCAAGCTATTATTTTCAATATTATTGCCACAGCCCATATTAACACTGAAGCTGCAGCTCTCCCACAATATACTGCAACACCAGGTTGTCCAGCTGCGGCTGGAAGATGAAGACAGTGGAGCCGCTACTGCACGCCGTTAATGTGATCTGAGGGGTAGAGGATTTGTTTTGGCTCGCTGTTGCCATGTCTTTTGATTTTTTATTTACTTGCACAGACCTTGAAAGGCTCACCGGGTGCTTTAGTTCAATGTGCTGTTTCAGGTTTGTGGTTAGAGTACAATTAAAATAAAAAAAAATAAAAAAAAACATAAATAAGTAAATAAATAATAAGTAATCTTAAAAAAGAAGAAGAAGAAGAAAGGGAAAAATTAAATAATAAATTAATAGATAGTTCATACAGTGGCTTCAGGGAAAAACGTTTCATAATGACTCAGTAAGGTATAACTTTTTTTGTTATTTAACAAAATCAGAGATTTAAGCAAAGCGCTCAGTTCCAGGAGAAAAGGAGCATATTTAGGTAGTGATTTTGCAAATGTTTTCAAAAGCCGCCTCTGAGGTAGGCGTAAACATGTGACGTGACGTGAAGCTCGAAGTTTGGGTGTGAACAGTTGACAGCGAATTTAACTTCAAAAGAAGAGCTTTACATTGCACCCCATTGGAATTTAGAGCTGGGTTCTTAGCGGGGTCTATTAATTTGAAAGTAGCGACCATCCTTAGCCTGCCGACACAACATCAAGCTAACACAACCAAACAGCTACAGAGACCGAGGCTCCTGGATCTCAGCGGCTGTTCAGTTGTTCATCTTAATGTCCACGGATGAAGTGATGGACTGACTGCTGTGTTCAGCTGTTTCTTGGTTTTAAAACTGTTATGTCTGTTTGGGGCGAATTAATCTATGTTCGTTTGGTAATGCCCCAGTGCATGTTTGGTATGCAGCTGTTTCTGTCTGAAATAGTTAAGTTTCGTTTTGACCGAAATTGAAGCGAGATGCACAAACCTCTCGTCTAGCGTCCTTTTTATACACAACAGCCGGATTGGGTGTTTTTCTGCTAACTGTTACATATTAAGGCCTGTTCACGGTGTGTTTTAGCCGGTTTTTGCCTGGAAGGCTCGATGGCAATCTGGCGCTGTCTTGAACAAAGTTAAACTGACAGAACGCGCCGTTCACAAACGCCAGAATGAATGCGTTCACAATAACGTTCATCAGGCAGAATACAGTACGTTCAGTTCACGTTCGCCCACTTTCGATGACGATAAATCAAGTGCAAGAGACGTCTGACGAGTGAAACTGTTTGGATGTCCGGCAAGTGACTTCCAAAGGCACATGGACATTAGCACTTATCACCATTCTGACAAAATAGAAGAAAAAGAAATCTTCAAATCTGTTTCTTTTTGTGTTTCAGGTTTGAGCTTGCCTCAACAATAGCATGACCAGAGCTGCAGTGACTTTCTGTTATTGTAGAACTGATTATAATCATGCTATTGGATTATAGAAGTTCAGTTAAATGTTGATGCAGGTACTGTATCAGGCAGTTAGCGCTTGAGGGAGTTGTGGCAATTAAATAGCGTACGGCAGAGAAAGAGGTAGAAAGGGTTGTGAAGAAAATATACCTCAATGATGAAATCAAAGAGGCTTTTTGAAATGAGAGCAGAAGCAGATCTACAGCAGAGCAGTTCAAAGAGACTCAGGAGTTTGTGAGGAGCTGTGTGTCCCTCAATGTAACGAAAGAAGAACAATGCCTTAAGTACAAATGCAGAATGTGCTCTCTGCATGAAACGTGACAAAAATTGTTCTCTTAAACCAAGTAAGGATCGTGTGAAGAAGGCCCAACTAGAACCAGACAGGTTTGACACTGAAAAATGTGATGGGAGAGCTGCTGGATAATTGACTGTCCTCACTGGCACAGTTGAGGATCCTTATCTGAACTTTTTTAGCAATAAAGGAGTGGTAGTCAGCATCTCAGATTGTCAGCTGACTCACACAAAACAACACTAAAACTTAATAGTCTGTCAAAATTTAAAAAAGCATCTCAAAAGCTGCGTGGTTTAAGTATTGGTCATGGTGATAAGTTCTTCTCTTGTTGTGAGCAGAAGCAGAGTACTACTGTAACCCAATATGGATGAGAAAAAGCTTTCAGTGCAAGGAACAGATTAAATACAAGCCCAGTATCATCAGTATTAGTACTAGTAATTTGTCACTGATGATAAGAAAGCGAAGAAATCAGTGTCAGGAAGGAAATACTACAGTGAACTGAACCCGACGACTGAATGCAACACACTCAACACACTCGACACAATGAACACAATGAACACAGTGAACTACGAAACTGTTATGTCACACCAAAATATCAGTCAGTTGTTTTTGGAAGTAGCGTGGGCTCATGGGAGTTGGTGTCTTGGCTGTTAAACAAGGTTCTGACTCGTTCACCACAAAGAAATGTTTAAAGTTTTATTTACGTTTAATCAACTTCGCCGCCTTCTTTCCACACTCTCTGACTTTCTTCTGGAACTTATAACGACAGGCAACCAATTGAAATACACTGTAACGGTTTGAACTAAACCCCCAGGAAGAGCACCAGTCTCAGAATCCGACTCCCATAATTACAGCCTTAAAAATACTTTTTCCCATAAGTTTATATTTTGAAAGGAGTGGCTGTAAAACTGGATAATTTCAGAAGTTCGTAGTCCACCAAACATTTTTGGAGCTTCACAGCAAATCGACAATAAACAACTGCAGTAGATGGGGATTATAAAAGTCAAGTGAGGCAACCGAGTGAAGTGGGCTATTAAATTGAAGTTGTATGAGCTAAAAAGTTTTAACAACTTAATAATTATACACCTACTTTATTTGCTGGATTGTTTTTTACGTGACAAAGTCACTTTGTCAGATATTACACTGTACAACTCATCCAATGTATTCCAAGTCTCATGAACTCCTGAGATCCCAAATTGATTTTAAAAGACAATATTTACTCCCCTGATGCATGTGCAAGCTCGTGCACCCATTTCAGACTGTGCACATTGACAGTAGGAGCTACAGTAAAGATTAGGGTGTAAATAGACACTTTTCAGATCATTTTGGGATCTCGGGGCGTTCGGCGATGTCGGTTGCAGTGGATGAAGTGTATGGAGCCATTTTATGTTTAAAACAAGGCCCCGTCTACTTCAGGGCCCGTATTCACAAAGACTTTTATCTTAATGTTAGGAGTACTCCTAAATCGGACTAAAAGTTTTTATGTAGGAGATGTTTCTTAAAAGTAATTCACAAAGCCGCTGAGACCTACTTTTAGTTATGAAAACAGTGAACCCCTGAACTAGGAGTAACTCTCTGTTGCTATGGATGACGTCATTTTATAAGGACGCACTTAGAAGCGGTAACAACGGTGATTGGTTGTTGAGTGACAGGGCAGCCCATTGAAAAGTCATTCAGGCTACGCAATGCATGAAGTGAAAATAAGGAAGTTGCCCACAAGCCCATGACAAGATAAAGAATAAAGAAATGTATTTATAAGGACAATTAAGTGCCCCCCCCCCCATTTGAAGATTGTGTGAAACGTGAATTGTCAATAAAAGCGGCATTTGCTCGAAAAGCTCGGGAATCGTGTGTTGATCCGGGCCAACAATGTCCAGTATATTGTAACATGCGTCAAAGACGATTTGTGTATTGATAGAATGCAACTTTTTCCGACTGACATTTCCCATGGGACGAGTATAACCTGGGGACCTCCAGTAATTTGTAATAATTGCGGAGGTCGTCTGTGATCTTAATCCCGTGTGAATCTGCCATGTCTGTAATTTGTAAAGTAAAAATTCCACCGCAAATTATTTCCATATTTCACCAACCACGGAGGTCATTTGATAATATTAGTCCTGTGCGAATTGGCATCTCTGTGATTTGGGTTCGTTTTTTGTTTTTCTTAAGGTTTTTTGTGTTTTCCACACCTTTTTTCTGCCTTTTTCCCGGTCGAGAGTTACGGAGGTTGCGTTGGGAATTATAAATGAAACATTTTGGGTGCAAATTTAGGACAGGAGGCTCATCAGAAGAGCGAAATGGCGAAAGATGATTAGATGGATTACATGCATGGCAGCATGCGGTAAGGAACACTTTTCCATCTTTCAACAGGCTCACCAGTTATTATATTAAAAATATCCAGATCTAACCGTTGTGCTGCTCCAGCAAGGGCTCCGGTGTGTTCGACCCGGGGGATAATGTCAGTAAATTAAAATTTAAACACAGACAGCTTATCCTGTGCGAATGCACTGCACGAAACACAGACGTGGTGGGATGATTTCTAAGTGACTTGAGGTCCCCAGGTAATACTAGTCCTGTGTGAAGAGCTGCATTTTCCCCCGCAGCCAAATACCGGAGTGTTGCCAAACATTTTAACTCCGGCGTTATTGGATTGTTTCAGTTGGTTGTGGACGTTATTGCGCCCCTCACCAACTCAACCACAACTTCAGTCCCTTCGCGGTCCATTCGACATCGTTTTAATAATTCCCTGTCATTAAGCGTCTCCAAAACATTCGGCTGTGACCAGGTCTTAGCGAGTTAGGAGTCCTCTGGACTACTTGTAAGGTCTCCCAGACTTAGGTGCTACTTTTAGGCTTAAAATGTTTTGTGAATAACTCTTATTTTCCTAAAGTTACGACTGACACGCCCATTATTTTTAGGAGTTGCTCCTAAATTCGCCTGTTAGGAGCTACTTTTAGCCTTAAGATTCTTTGTGAATATGGGCCCTGGTGTTTAGAAGAATGCTGCAACGCTGTTTTGCTGTGAGGCTCGAGAAATGTTTCTTGGATTATAAAACTTCACATGACTTTTCATCTGCATGGGGCTGAGTAGATAATGACTGAATTTTCATTCATGGGTGAACTTATCCTTTAAGGTCTCTGCAAAAATCTTCAGATGAGTCACTTTGGAAAGAGAATAGGACTCTTTGGTTTAACCACTCACAGCTCATGCCCACTCCGAGGCTAATGCATGTGTAAGGGGTCACAACTTCACTTAATTTGAAGGGTCATTAGCCAAAAAAGGACAGAAGTGACTGCTATGACTGCAATCACAGATGAATAAAATCCTCCTCCCCCAGGTTAATGATGTGACCAGAGCTAATTTTAGCTTCAAACTGCAACTGTAACACATTATTCACCACGGATTTAGTATCACTGTGCTATGGTCTGCTGTGAATTATTGCTTCATTATTCATCTTTGCAGATTGCCAAGTGCAGTGTTGAGGTAGTCTGAGTCAATCCAAACAGGTGAACAGAGCCAATGTGTGAGTCACTCATGTTCTTGTTGGGCATTTGGACAGATTTATCTTAACCAAAATATGTCAAGTTCTAGCTTTGCACACACTGTTATGCACAAGGGTCATATGTGCACATATGTTTCAAACTGGAAGGATTAGAAAATTAGGAAACAGAAAATATTCCTTTTTCTCTAGATCTGTCTGATGCATGACCACAGTTTCCCATTTAGAAAAGGCACAAAAGTAGCCAGTTGGCGAGCAGACACTAAAAAGTCGGCCATTTGGGAAAGAGCCAGCACTGGTGGGAAAGACTTGTGTCAAGCCTTTGATTGTTGCTAGAAAAAGATGGTGGTTGCCATGTTTCCAAGATGTTTTAAAAAGTCAGACCATGCACGTAAACTGTATTTCCAGGTTGCATATTTTTACATTTTCCATTTGATCAAATGAGGGGACAGACAGAGAAACTCTCAGCTTCTCTCTAGTAAGTTAAGTCTTCAGAGTGACATTGCTCATTAAGATTTTCTTGCGAAAAGGAGTAAATAGGGCAGACTGGAGATGCTGTGGGTTGGATTATGCACCAGTACTAATGCAGCTTCAGAGGCTGAGTTTACTTTGGATAGTAGAGTTTGCTGTTTTAACTCATGTATGGGCCATTTAAACTCAATTACCTGGAGCTTTTGAACATATTGAACAACTACAGTTAAAGCAGTATAAAAACAGCTGTCAAATCAACTGTTCTGCTAATGGCTGGTAATTATCTGGAAGTCAGTGAATGTGTTGTGTACTGTAGTGTGATGTTCAGAGTTGAGTGTCTGTGTTGGCTCAGGCCACTGGCCTATTGCCCTTTTTTGGCTGAAGTGTCCTTTTCCTTTTTTTCTGTGTGTGTTTGTTTGATTGAGCTGTGTCGAGTGTGTTGAGTGACTCTCAAAATGTCTGTGCATGACTGTGCAAGTGCAGATGATAAGTGGGCAGTAATGTGATGTCTGGTCTCATAAAGCCTCACCTCTGCTAAGCCAAGACAACTGGGGAGGTTTGTTGCAAAAGAATAACGAGGCCAAAATCATCAAATTGTGTTAAAGCAAAGCTCAGCACTGGTGCTCAATTCATTCTAAAGTAATCATCAGTGAGAAACACCAGGTTGAAACAACAAAGTATGATTTTCTCTGACACTCTGGTGAAGTCCGTATGGAGCACTGCAGCACAAATCACTATGGCAAGTAGGAAAACAGAACAAGAAACTGGAAATCAAATTAAGATAAACAAAGCAACTGTTCTGTTAACAGTGTAGGTCCATGAAGCCGTAAGAAATTGATAGACGCAAGCCAATCAGAGGAAGAGCAGGGCGGGTCTTACAAGAAAAGCAGTGGGATCCAAAGTAACACACGAATGGCACTTTTACTTCCTGTTAAAAAGATGAACAGCGTGTCCAGGCACTTCTGGTTCCCTCGTCCCAAAGTCCATGGGTTTTTAGTTAAATGCCTGAAAGAAGGTCTGTGGTTACTACACGCTTAAAATATTTGCAGGTTTTCTTCTACGACATTAAATACATCATTAAATGTCCCACAATTTAATTATAACGAGCTGATGTATCTTTAAAACAGTAAGCGGTTGCTAACAAGTGTCTAAATGAGACTACAGAAGTTGTCCCGAACATTAAAAGCCATCACACCGAACTCAGAGACTCATCGACTCACTGGTCTGTCTTTATAAACTATTCTAACTTTAACTTAACAACTTGAAGATTGATCAATTTATAGAAAATGTGTATAGTAATTGTGTATTAAGACGCTTAGTGGTGGTGACGTTTAAGTCATCTGACTGTTATGCAGGCTGTATATAGCGGAACATTAGCTTTTTACTTCTAGTGATTTAGTTTATGCTTTGAAAATCATAAAAGTGGTGTTCATCTGTGAAGATTATCATGTTGAACAAAATGTGTCAGTGTCATACATTTGTGTTTGCCACAAATTATTTTCAGTGATAATCCAAAATCTAATTCAAAAATCCTATTGACTTTTTATTGTCGGAACCAGGAGGATGCTAACTTATGGGTTGGCTAAAGAATATACATTATCATTACGCCAATACGACTCAATATTCCACCACTGGAGAAAACTCTGCAAGTTATATACATAAACCAAGTTTGTTAAAAAAAAAAATAGAAATATACGTGAATCATTTGATTCAGACTTCTAAAGTTGTACATACAGAAGATTTTTTTCTCATCTCTGTGAAGCGATCAGATGTAGGCAAACATGATTTCCACTCCCACAGTTAACCATACATGGATGCACTACACCAAATACATTTGGCATTGTTTGTAGGTAGGATGACGGTTGTAATGCTTCTTTGGCAAACCATGCAGGTAGGCGGCTGGCAGCTCCATGTGTATGGGAGGAAGCACATGGTAGTCTATCCTCCCCAGGCTACATCGGCAGGGACAAAAAAGAAAACTAAATTTGGAGGAAAAGTGATGTAAAAGGGTGGTCACGGAGAGGAGGCGAATTAAAAGCAACATGATTGCTCCATCAAACTCAACTTCTTTTCTATTGCTTTAACACGCCTTTCTTGTATGATGTCACATCCAACCAAAATCCCTGAAAAATCTCATTGTTTAATGAGACTTTGCTAACCAGTAAAAGGTAATATGAAATAAAAATGTATTTATAACAAAAGATCAACTCTTCGAAGTGTTTAAACCTGTCTGACATTCATGTTGATGTTCCAATCAGACATTTTAACATTGCACACTGAGTAATGAGATAGATGTCTCTCCCCTGCAGAAAGTTTCAGGCTGTTGGCCATGCCTGATAAATCACACCGATCAGACAGTCTGTGAATAGACATGCTGTTCAGCAGCAGTTTTAGAACTAATTGCTTGTTACTGGTGTACTGGCACAACTGCCTTCAAAATACAATTAAGTCTTGGTTCGAAGTTTGGATTAATTTTAATCCAGCACGGTTTAATTTAGCAAAGTGGGCAGCAAGTGTTGATCCGTCTGGTCAGAGCAACAAACTAATTTAGAGCCGATCAAATCCTGACCTGGAATAAGAAATGAAGAATTGACTATTGAACTCGGAAGAAGTCATGGGTCTAATTAATCTTCTGAATGAAGATGATTCATTCAGAGGAACCCATGTACACAAAAACCCATGTAGACTTCCAGCAGATTTCTGCTTCAAAACACTTAGTTTGTGTCTATGGGACACAGAGTTTTCTGTAATCGTTTTTTAATTAAATGCACAGAATGCAGTTTGTTGATGTTCTGAAGTAGTGTGGGATCACAGGAGTCACTGTCTTCATTGTTACCGACCACAACTGCTGATGAAAGTCTATCTGTGTGACTCAGGCAGAACTCTTCACGGAGGAGGTCATTTATTAAAGTTTTGTTCACATTGAGTTGAGTCACGTTAGCTGACTTCCTTCCCCACTATCATCATCATCATCATCTGATGTTTCCACAGAAATGGTGACAGAATAAAATAAGGATTTCTCTGGGTTTGAAGATTATTGATAACATTTAGTATAGTTTGGTGCAACCTCAACACAATATATAAGAAATGTCTAGTCGTTTTGATACATCTTAATCCAGAAATGTTAGACATTATGGCTATAAATGTTAGTTTTACCTCTTCACCTTCAAATTAAGACATATACTGCCTCTGATGTAAGATCACCAGTAGACTTAGCTAAATGTTTGGGATCTTTCTTAACATTGGCGTCTTCCTTAGTTTACCACAGTAAGTATTCACGTTTTCACTTGTGGCCAATTCTTCACTTTAAATGTTAGAAAATCAAATCAATGAAAGGTGTGATATGACATGAGGCAATGAGGTTACTTTTACACGTGATGTCTCACATTGCACATGTAAAATAAAAAAAAATAAAAAAAATTTTTCCACATGTTAAAGATGAGATAAATACACATTTGCTTTTTTGTAAGCAGTAAAATTAGCTTGTCCTTAGTTGTTCTTCTCTTTTAAAATTGTCACTTTACTTGACATGAAAAGGGACCTTAAAAGAAGAGATGATGGTTAAAAATATTTGAACAACCCCATTGTTTTTTCCCACATGGTGTTCTGAATTCATCCTCCACAGCCATTTTAAAGTTGCTGCAGGAGATTAGCACCCATCTAATGGCCCACCATGTTTCAGCGCTTAACATCGAATATTCCAAACACTAGTCTAATGACTCAGTCATGCAAAACGAGCTAGTTTGTAATTTAGTTTGTAACTTGGGTAATGTATTTCCAGCTACTGTTATCAAGGGAAGCAACTCGGTAATTTTTTATGCTTGGCAGCACGACTGTCAGGCATCGACATCTGCTGTTGGTAAGTGATTGTGGGCGTTTCATTAAGTCACTGTTGAAGTGCACATGTGAGAAATGCCTGCGGGGGGACAAGATGGAGGAGGCTGATTTGGAGGTGGTACGACGTGACTGACGGGGATGAGCAGATAATGACAGTTTTCATTTTGGGTAAATGGCTCACTGCTTTTGTTCACACAAATTATGAAATTGTGCTTAATGTAACACGGCCACAGTTAAAATCTGTATATGAAATAAGTAACAGACAAAGTGTGATCAATTAAAATAATGCACCTGTATCAAGTACCCCATATAGCAGTGACATATACTATGGCAGTTATGCACAAAGATTGTAGATTAGCCACTGATTTAATTATAAGACATATGTTTTAATGACATATAATGTCACTTAAACATATATTCACATATTAAGTCACTTGAACACTATATGTTTTTATTGAAAGCGAGTGAAACGAGTGAACAAAGGGATGTCTCAACACTTAGCTGAAGTTTATAGATGAATGGTTGAAACATGCAGCTTCGACCACTCCAGGCATGGACTGGCCATCTGGCGTACCGGGCAATGCCCAGTGGGCCGACACCAATGATGGGAATAGCGGCATTAGAATAAACGGCGTTACTAACGCTGTTACTTTTTTTCAGTAACGGGTAATCTAACTAATTACTATTTACATTGTTACAACACTGTTACCGTTACCGACAATTAAATGTGGCGCGTTACAAATTGAAGCTACTCATTGAAGCTTTTGTCATCCGACTTGACTCTCAGACACAGGAGGGAGGGGCGAGACAACCGCATATGTGATGATGATTGGCTAAGGCAGAGTAAGAGTTTGTAAGCCAATCACTGGCAGTGTTCAGTTTACACACAAACAACACACGCACACAGCAGCCTCTCACACACACACTGGCAGAGGTGAACTGCAGCAATGACGAGTCTGGAGGGAAAGTCTGCGTTTTCGAAGTGGAAATACAGACACTATTTCCATCTCTGAGGTAAAAGGCAAGAACGTACATGTGAAGTGTACATTATGTCCCAGAGCGAAGTGTTTGTCTACTTCCGTTGTCAGCAACTCTAATCTAATAAAACGTGTCTCAACAGCACTCGCTTCTACGAAACTAGTGGCCAAAAACACCGTTGTTGACACTGTTGATGATGACAGCAGGCCAGGTGTGGCTAACGTGAGCTCTGCTAACAAAGAAGGACACGGAGCCGTCCAATTAGCTCAAGCTGGATTTTTCTCCGGCTTCCAAATCCAAACTCTTAGACATATTTAAACTTAAAACGCAATAGCTACTTTCTCTGGTAACTAGTTACTTTTATAGGGGAGTAATGCAGTTACTAACTCAGTTACTTTTGGGAGAAGTAACTAGTAACTATAACTAATTACTTTTTAAAAGTAACTTGCCCAACACTGGCCGGGCCGAGCTGTCATAAGTTAATCAAAAAAGTATTTATAAATCATTTTTATCGGCCGCGACGGCCCATTGGTTGATTTTCTTGAAGGACATTGGGCTCATCCAATAAAATCTCTCAGCCCCTTTTTTTTCTAAGAGCACAATTTAGAGGGGGCGGCCCAGTGTTCCATCTTCAATATAGACAGTGGACTGAACCAATCAGGATATAGTACGAAGGTGGCCCCACCCCTCCCTGGCTGTCACCTGTATCTCCCGCTAGTTTCACAGTGTTGAGCGTGAGTAGTGGCAACATGGAGCAACCAAAGAGAAAGAAATTGGGTGCGGAGAGTTGCGTGCTAAGAGAATAAAGAATCTCACTTTAGATGCTGCAAAATGTGCAAAGATCACAGACATGTTCACTGGAGGGGTTGCTGTGGCCTCCATGTCCTCTGTGACAGCAATGCTCCAGCAACAGCAGGTCGAAGGTGAAGACAGCAGAAGCGGGCAGGAGAGGAGCAGCCAAAGATGTAGGCTAACTGACAGGGAAAGTGTAGTACAACCAGTAATCAGGTAGTAACGTAAGGATAATACAGGGACTTTGAGGTGATGGAGGTAACGTTGGCTCTATTACATGTGGAGTTCTCAGCAGGTTGGGCCACTTGTGAAGAGTAAGTCTAGGGGCAGACCTGACGCCGCTGCGCGCAGCCTGGGGAGGTGGACAATTCATGCTGGTGTGTCGGGCTGCGTCGGGTTCGGGCTTAAAAACCCGCGGGCCGGGTCGGGTTGTAATTTTCAGCCCCGTTGAGAACTCAAATGACATGACAATGATGAGCAATGGCGATTGATTAGTATCAATATTAATTGGTATTGCATACTTCCCAAAATCCGGCAGCCAAGGCACCTTGTTCTGATAAAATAGCAAACAGTCAAGGCTGAGAAGTGTACAAAAAGACAAGTACAAAAAACAAAATGCGACCAGCATGGTATGTCAGGTGCATTTGCATTTTCTTGCTCTTCACTTTCAGCCTATAAATCTCAACAGTCAAGATGTATTTTCACGACTGCAAACAGACCCAACTTTGACATTTTGGACTTTAAACCATTTGTTCTATCAGTAAGTTGCAGGCTAAAGGGTAAGATAAGAGCTGCTGTCTCTTTTTATCAGTGTCACTGAAAAGGAAAACATCTACACTTATAGATTACTTGGCTGCTGGCATTGAAGTAATTGGCACTAACCCAGTTTTCAGCTGCTTCTGCTGTCTCGTCTCATACTACATGTACTATACATTGGTTACGTAGCTCACAAACAGACAGTACATGTGGACGCTAGGCAAATATTTCATTCAGGGAAAAAAAGGAAGTGAAAATGCAGATTTGTCGCATTCTGCCAGTTCTGCCATCTACACGTCTGTTTAAGAGCGGACCGGAGCGTCATAGCATGAATGATGTTTCCTGACCACTGCCTCTGTTTGCGTCCTGCCTTTAATTCGCCGTGACAGTCTGTCATGGTGTAATGTGACTCGCTGTGTTGCACATGTGCTTTCCAAACTGCACCTCTCACCCTCAGACACAAACACAAACAAGCACGCAACACCTGAAGCTTGGCTTGTCATGCAGCAGCTAGAACATCTAATGAGTGCTGTGTGAGCCAACAAAAAAACAGCGATGGGACCGCCTCAGTTTGGGCTCCGTGGAGCGCATTTATGGACAAGTCTGCCTAAATGAACAGCATCAGATGAGCAGATGTGCAAGTTTTTTTCCCACAGAAGAGTGCTGACAGAGAGCTCGGTGGCAGGGTTGAAATGAGCACAGTGTGTGTTGCTTCCCCTGTGTACATAGTGCTGCACATACCGCTGATCCTGGCCTGAATATTTATAGTCCGTCGGTTGTTCGCCCGTGTATGTTTGTATGCATTTGTGGAACTGGGAAAGCCAGTGAGGATCTGAGAGCCCTGCAGGGGTGTGAGGCAAGAAGCAGCAAGAGGCAGAAAATCCCTGCTGCCTTTGGATTAGTGTCAGCAAGCAGGAAGCCAGGCAACATGTGCATGTGCACTCTCCTGAAGTAAGTCCCTGCAGGATCATTTTATTTTTCTGTCCAGGTTTGGAACAGAACTCCCCTAATTTAGTGGTTTGATATCAGCCGATGTTGATGTGAGTCATTTGTTCACATTGGTTATTACTGTGTGATTAAAGTCATCTGAGGACATTGCAATGCAGTCATCACCTTATGTGGTACATAATCACCATGCATTTATTATTTTCTTCACTTTAGTTTATATTGATATTTCATTATTTGTTAACAACAACCAGTCGTCTCCTTTAATCCAATTTTTTTTTATTTTGATCTGCATGGAATTGCGCTCACTCACAGACACCAGATACCTAAATATGCCAGATTTTATTAAATTTTTTTCACATCAAGATCAGTGGTCTTGCAGTGTCTTGCAATATCTTACAATGTTAAAGAATAGTGAGAAAATATTCCTAGATACATCCCTTTATCTGGATCAGCACCAAAAGTTAATGGTGTCCATCCAAGCTTCGTGGGAATCCGCTCAGTGGTTTTTGTTTAATCCTGGTAAAAAAAACAACAACCACCAAACCAGCAGACATGGGTGAAAACTTCACTTCCTAAGAAGACAAAATAATGCAAGGGGATAAAATAGTAAAGTATTTTTAGTGCTTCATCTCTCCTCCCTCAGTCTTTGTTGTTGTTTTGGGTCCTGAATAATGTTAATTTCTACAACTTTTCTTCTATCTGAGCCGATGTGTTATTTTCATGTGTGTCTCTTTGCACTGGGAATCAAGTTGACCCCAGTGGCTAGTGACAATATTTTGCATGCTGTCCCTTCATTGTGCATTTTTCTTCATTTTATCTACAATTACTCAGAGTACCATGTAGCTCACATGGAGGCCATCTCCTAGTACCTTTTGCACATTTTTGTATATTCCAAAACACTAATATTTTATGGCAGCTATAAAATGTGTGATATATTTGATGTGAATGAGTGTTTGTATCCAACTCTAAATTCCCATTTTTCTCTTTTAGTTGAATTATTATTTGTCATCAGTTTTTTATTTTGTGCAGATATAATTTAGATTTGTGTTCTCTTGTACAAACTGATTATTTTCTGGATCATATCATTACCTTCCAAAGTGGGGTCTAATTTTATTTCATTGTAGTGTAGAGATTTGTTAATACTTCAAATAAAAGGTGCATCATGTGATTTTAAAACTTCCTGAGGGGCCTGTATACATTTGTGTCCAGCTGGTCCACCACAGAGCAGCACCTACAGCTTTTGTGGGTCACAGTTGTTTACCATCTGACCTCCTGTTCTCCAACAACTCACAGACACTGCCATAGATAAGGAATAAAGTCTGAAATCTCCAGCAAAGGACTCCCTTTTTTGGACTGCTCTGAGGCTTCCGTTAACAGTAACAGGTGACCTGCCTGTGGAACACTCTGGGACTTTGATAATGAAGTGGCTGATCCTTTGTGTATCTCCTTTTAGCCAGCTGAGGTTAAGGTGCAGAGGTACCAACACACGTCGTAATAAGCACGCTCAGAGACGAAGCTCATCCAAGCCTGTCGTTTATTGAATATAAATCTCCGGTTGACTTTTCAACTTCCAAAACCAAATTAAAACGAGTAACTTGGTAGCATGTGATCGGAAAACCTTTAACGCTCTGCCTCCTAACCCTCTCAATACTTCATTCAAAGAAATTAAATAGCCACTTGTCCGTGGGAGGCGCATTACATACGGCACCATCAAATAGAAATAAAATAAGCGTCTTTAAGTACCTTTATACATTTTTAAACAAGGATGGCTCCAGATCTAGATCATTTCCTTAATAATAATAATTTCATTTATAATTAAGGATATCATAATTAACTGAAAACAAGTTTACAAATGTTCTAATTATATATTAGGTAGTATATAGGTAGATAGATAGATTCAATATGGCTTGAACATACTGGCCCCTAATTGTAGACGCCATAGCAAAACAATTACAGCAGGGATGGGCAACTTTAATGATAGACAGGGCCACAAAAATGTTATCCTCACCACCTGAGGGCCAGATTGTAATCGTGCACTTCCACCAGTAGGATATTGTATCCCCATCATTCAATTAGCCAATTTAACACAGAACATTCACATTCCTGAGTGATGTACAATTATTTAAGTGCAATGACGTCTCAAAAATCATCATTCAATAAAAATAACGCAGACACAAAGTGCAACAGTAATAACAAAAACCAATATTCATGTTTGATGTATATTTCTACTCTCTGCCCTCCCATTCCATGACATGTTTCATATTTATGCCGTGAAGGAGCAATGGGAGATTTTGAGCACAGAAAAGTACATTTTGATGATTCTTTCCCGGGTAAAACATAATTTCATTTGCAGAAACAGAAATATATTCTGTGCTCAATAAATGTATTTGCATGTTTGCTTTTATGCATTTTAAGGTACAATAATAACCTCTGCGCTCTCAAAAACTCTTGCTGGCTGCGCTGCAGACCGCTCACTCTTACTTTCAAGCTCTCCTTCTGTGCGCTCTACTTCGCCTGCACACTGGCTCAAGTTAGCACTGCATTAGCAAACAGCTAATCTGAATTTAGCGCCTGATCCCCAAGTCTAGTGATCATGTGATTATCGCGGGAACACCTCGGCCTTGCGATGCCAGCTGTGTACTGTACTGCGCCGTGGCGGACTCAAAGCGCAACTGGTGGTATATTGATATAGTAAATAGCCGCCCACAGTTGCTCCACCTAGCTGAGTTGTTCGTCTTCCAGCTCTTGCGACAGATGCTTTCAGAGTCACGCGTGGTCTTCATTTACACAGCGCACTCAGTGCCGCTCCTTTTGCGGATGAACGCAGACTCGAAGGCGTAATCACACATGCTGAGGAGTCTGTGAAACGGGAAATAGGAGAACCGTGTGTAAGGTAAACTCTGGCCGTGCATGCGATTCAGGTATGCGGCGTCCAGGTGGAAGGGCAGTCCGAGTCAGAGCGCATCCTTGTAGTGCGCTCCAGTGTTATCCATGGAGAGGCTGTGGAGGGCAAGCGTGGTCTATCATTGAGAATGCATTGCTGTCTGTAGTGTTTCGTCATCCATTGTTTGTTGTTTCAAAACAGAAGAGAGTACTTTTTTGACAAGCCTGATCAATCTTTCCCACACTCCTCCAAAGTGGGCTCCATGTGGCGGATTAAATATCCACTTTATGTGATTGGTCAGCAGTGCATCATGAATCTTGTTATGATCTAGCAGAGTCAAAGCAGCCTCTAATTCCCTTTGAGCGCCCACAAAATTCGTACCACAGTCAGTTCGGATAGTCAGGCCCCCACCGACATAGAAAACGACGTATGGCGATGATGCAGGAGTCTGTATCCAAGGTGCTTGCCACTTCCAGGTGAACAGCTCGACTCACCAGGCAAGTAAATATTACTCCCTATCGTTTCACATGTGCTCTGCCTCTTTTGATTTCTAAGGGTCCAAAGTAATCAATACCCACATGAGAGAATGGAGGGAGATATGGAGCTACACGGTGTTGTGGTAGGTCAGCCATTTTCTGCTCCCCAACTCTTGCCTGCTTCCGTCTGCAAAAAACGCAAGACTTTAAGGTCCCATATTATGAAAAACTGACTTTTTCTGGGATTTGGGGTGTTATTGTGGGTCTATGGTGCTGCCACATGACTAGAAAATTTGAAAAAAGACTATCCGTGCTTTTTTGAGTGAGATACAGATTTCTAAAGGTGTCTTGCCTGCAGTTTCCAGATACACGAGTCAAATTTGCTGCGGCTGTCGACGTAGTCGGCCGTTCATTTACATATGACTACGCCACTGCCCCTCCCTTCACCACACGGTGTCTCCACCCACCAGGTACAGCTACCGTCTAGGAGATCCACCATTACGCTATTGAAATCACCATGTCCAAGCGCATGGAGAAGTGCTCTGTTGTTGGTTGCAAGGACCAGCACAAAACACTCCATCGTCTCCCAGCTGCAGAGGACAAAAGAGCGGCATAGATTGAATTTATTTTTGAGGGAAATGTCCCAGCTGAAGTTGGCAAAAAACTGATGGTGTGTGCAAACCACTTTGACGCTGACTGTTTCACCAACTTGGGCCAGTACAAGGCAGGAGTAGTCGGCAGACTTATACTCAAAGGAATACTTGCAGACCAAGGACATGTAAGTATACAAATAATTTGCTGTGTGTTTCTGTAGATTAGGCTGAACTTGTGCGTGATGTACTGTGTGTTTTGCCATTGAGAACAAGGTAAGGTTAGCGGCTAACCACTAGCGTTAGCTTCTCTGACCACGCAAGTTAGTGCTACAGCAGAATCATTGTGTGTAGTACGTTTCTGATCTTGCACATTATGTAATACTTGTCCTAGGGAAATGTCTGCATGTACAAGTATTTAGCTGTGTTTATTTAGCAATTTTACTCGAACTAACCAAGCAGTGTCACATAGTACCAGTTAACACTAACCGCAAGCTTCCAAGCTAATGCTAACTGCAAGCCCCTAGTTCGCGATCAACACGTCTCTATACAAACCCAGAGACACGGTCGGTCAAGCAGTACATACACACACCCTCTGACGGGTCTACGTTGTCAGGATTTTGTGAAATAATGCATTTGAAAATGTTTTCTAAACTGGAATATGTTGGCATAGGCCGGGGCAATAGGAGTGTACTGTTGACTGCTACACAGAGTTTAGATTCTCTGCCCGAGCCCGACCCCGCCACTATCCTCGGCCGGGCCGGGCCCTTGATCAAGCATTTGTGCTTTTTTGTTTTAAATAACTCAAAATAATGACCATATTTCCAGCTAGAAAACGCGCATCTCTCTCCTCCCTCCATTTTTTGTGTTGCTGCGTGGTGTACACGTGAGTTATCCTGATGGCTAAAACGTGACTTGAGACGTATGTGACATCACTCCCCGAGATGCAAGAAGAAAGCAACAATATATATTTTTACGCGTTAATTGTAACGCACAGTAACTTAAATCTGATTACTGGTTTGGAAATATTAATGCGTGTCTCTGTCTTCACTGCCAAACCAGTGAAGACAGAGACATTCCGTAAGTTTTACAATCTTTTATTTGAACCTCTCAAATAAAAAAAAACATGGACACACAGGCATCACACAAAAGGTTTAAAACAAACACAAACACCTAAAATCTGAATTCTTTTAAGATGGTTTTCAAAATAAATAATAATGAGAATGTATAAATAAGAAGTAATTAGGAGAAATAAGAGAAACTTTACAACATTGCAGCACAAGGCTTTTTGTTTCCACTGCAATTTTCCTGTAAACATACATTTTTGTTTATTGCACTGCAGACTGCGGTGATGCACTGTTGGACCTGATCTCAAGGAGGTTTTCCAGGACCCTGCCACATATGTGAACGAGGTGCTGAAACTAACAATCCCTGAAGACCTCTCGGACCACACAGACAGGCAGCACAACTCTCACTCTCCACCGCAGAGAGCCCCAGCACCAGCTAACAAAGCTTCTGTTGGCTATATTGGCTGAACACAATTCAATATAAAGTCAGCACTGAATGTTTACACCCATGGTAACTAGATACTTTCTTTGTTATTATTTTCATATTGATATTGAAGTTAATATATAAAGTCAAACTGTTTCACTTAAGATATTTATTTTCTTCTTGTTATTATTTTATTCATGTCAACACATGTTTACAAATGTTTCTTTAAAATAAAACACTTTCCTAACTGTTCTGTGTTTTCACTGTTTGATATGTAATTTTCATGTTAATAAGTAAAAGATAAACTATAAGCAATGTAAGATAGAGGAAGCAGCTATGTACTTTAATCATTACACTTTTGCGATAAATGAATAGTATTTTTGTGACTTAAAGCTTACTGCACTATTCCCCTCAGACGTCCATAGTCTGTCCGATAAATGTTCAGTGCATTCTGCAGTGCAGATACATTCAGGCAGACAGGTTCCAGGCCAGGAGGGTCCACCATGCATGATGGTGGCTCAGGAAGCTGCTGTAGTCTTTGTGTAACCTAGAAATTATTAAAGGTAAGTGAGTGACAATAGATTAGAGAAAAGAGAGACTGCAAAATGCAGCCTTGTTTGCCCAGTGTTCACACTTAATTGTGGTATTTCCATACAGCAGATATTTTCAGGTTCTGTAGGCAATTGTTCACAATTGCCACAGGAACACCTGTTTTTATGCAGATTTTTTATTATTCATTGGAAACTATAATAGCTAATCACGTTGCGTTGTTTCTTTTGTAATATATCTAAAGTTTATAAACTCTTGTAACTGATTAAATAACAATTCTGCTGATCGAGAGGTGATGGGAGGCAACTGTGGCTTACTGGAAACTAACGTACAGTTGTTGCTGGCAGTAGCTAATTACAGGTCGTCACTGCTGGTAAGAACAGGTTCTCAATCAACTTACCTGGCTACATATAGGTATATAATAATATGGGGCTACGCTTTTCTTTTGTAACTGCTATTGCTAAATTGCATCCTGCAACTGAACAGCAGTAAACCCCAGCCGAGGTTTGGCTAAGCTTTATGATGTAAACACTCGAGGCAGGGCTGTTAGCTGTAACAACGTGGGGCAGACGGCCAGTAAGCCTAACTTACTAACTGTCGTTAGTCTGCAGTAACATAAAAGTAATGTCGAGGTAACAAACTTAACTACTAACCACTGTGAAACATCAATGTTCATTCTTGGCTGCTGCTGACTTTCTACTGGGGCCTCTTGTTGTTCTGGGTCGGACCGCAGTTTGTTGTCCGGCAGCCATTACTCCCAGAAACTCCGCCGTTGCCATGGTCACATGATGCCGTCCTCACGTCTTCCGCAGGCAGGAAGAGGTGGGCGGCACCGTGGGCGGTGCACGCAGTAGCTCATTAGCATTTAAAGGGAAAGACACTGAAACCGCCACCTGGAGCAGGGCTGTGAAACTGGTGTTTCAAGAACCCTGCTGTGTTCAATCCTCCAGCTTTTTTCGACCAAAGCATGTTACTAACATTCCATTTAGACATCAGGGAACCATGTCAAGAAGCAGAAATGACCATAATATGGGACCTTTAATAGTGGGGCGGCTTGGCGGAAAAATCGTCCAAAAAGGCAGTCTGAAAAAAATTGGATATCGGGCCATAGTGAATTTTCAACGTGGCGGCTGTGGTGGCCATTTTAAAAATGGCCGCCACTGACAACAGTATTCAGATCAATTTTCTTATTTGCATGCTATAAAATATGATGTTGGTGATCTTGTTAGTTAAATGTATTTACCATACCTCGTTTAAGGAAGTTTATACATGAAGAATACATATAAATCGATAAAAATTCAAGATGATTGCCACGATCAGCAAGAACATTGTAATTGTAATACATTTTCGTATATTGCATATCATATGGTCAATCTCCATACATAATTATACATTGTATCATGCAGAAATAAAATCTGCAATGTATAATAAGCCCAGAATCTTCCTTTGTTCTCACATTCAAGCTGGCCACCAGATATCACACACAAATGTTAGCGGTACTCGTTAAAATTAGCTAAAGGGAATTTAGTTTAAAGTGAAGCTCTCGCCAAATTGCAACCTAGGCTTTTTTGTGAATGTATGAGTCAAACCTCATTTTCGATTTCGGCTAAAACTCATTTGGGACTCAAACTTGTGGGAGTGCATAGGGCAATTTTACGCTAGCATTTTTAAAACACTAAGAAGGCTCGACACAACATGAGACTTTGCTCGTAGTATCACCAGGGTGTCTACACATAGCTCAACTAAACTACATACACTCTACCCAGACTTGTCGATCCCTGAGTACACCTGGGCGGCCATGATGATGGCTAGAGGAAGAAGCTACTGCTAATGTGAGTCGTTCAAAAACTCTCTTTTTAGCAAACTCTGTGTACACAATGTTCTCAATGCTCGTGTTCATGTGTAGAGACCCTGCATTTTGGCAAGAGTTTCACTTTAATTTCAATCTTTTCCTTAAATTTCACAAATATCTAAGTCTCAAAAATAGTGACATGTTGATGTCACCTTCAAGTCCTTCATATCATTGGAAAGATCAGATGTGACTTGTGGCTTACAACTAGATGAATAAAACTTATTTAAGAAAATCCCTTATTTTTCCCCCATTGACACTCTGTTCCACATAAATAGTTAACATGCTAACATACTAATACCATGTTCCAAATGGTGGATTGCTGTTAATATAAGACTACTTAGAAGGAAGATACCACAGAACCATGTCTGTTTTATTTAGGCTTGAAAATACATAAATGAAACTTATTTTAGAAAAACCCTTATTATCATTTTCCCATTAACACCCTGTTCAACATAAATAGTTAACGTGCTAACATGCTAATACCACGTTTCAAATGGTGGACTGCTGTCCTCAGCAAGCCACCCCTTGCAGATCTGTCCTCAGTTTATCCATGCACACATGAGGAAGCTGACACTCGCATGTTATGACATGTGGCCCATGCAGTACAAAATAGTCACTAGAAAATTGTGATCCAAACTGTTGATATCAATGTTGTAGTTCTAGCTGTGGCAGCAACTCAAGGTCTATAGGCAGGGGATGAGCTTTGGTTGGCATTTGGTACTAGAAAGAGTTTACAATACCTAGCAGCCCATGAAATCTCAGCTGCACTTGGGCCTGAGAAGGCACGTGCTCCTCCAGTGTTTCATGCTTTGACTGGCTGTGACACAGTATCAAGCTTTGCTGGGCATGGGAAGAAGACTGCATGGGCTGTGTGGGCTGTCTTTCCAGAGCTTACAAATGCCCTATTAGAATTGTCTTCTGCCCCACATGACATTCTACAGGAGGTAATGGCAAATATTGAAAGGTTTATAATCCTGTTCTATGATCGAACTAGCACATCCACAGACGTAGACCAAGCTAAGAGGAAGTTATTTGCAAAGAGGCACAATGTGCAGTCAATCCCTCCAACAAAGGCTGCCCTAAAGGAGCATGTTAAGAGGGCAGTCTATCAAGGAGGCCATGTACGGGGTCAGATGCTGGTGTCAACACCAGAGCTTCCTTCTCCTTGTAGATGGGGCTGGTCAAAGGCATCTGAAGGTCATTATGAACCATTTTGGACATGCCCGATGTCTGATGCAGGCCAGTCCAGCTATGAACTTATCTCCTGCAAATGTAAGAAGGGTTGTGTCAAGCAGTGTAAGTGCAAAAAAGCTGCCTTAGACTGCACAGCTCTCTGTTACTGTGAAGGAGATTGCTGAGAGTCTTCCACGATTGACCCCATGTTTGGACAGTTACTATTGTCAGTTCAGCCTATCTTGCATTGCAAGCTTCCAAATAAGCTAAATACTAAAGTTGCCACCTGAATTCCTAATCATAAAAATGTGTGACCCCATTATCATTCATTTCACAGGAATCCATGCAACTTTGAAGCAGTAATGATTTTCAAACCAGTCATTGCAGCCATCTTGAAATGTATTTGTATCATTCATGTGCAAACTCCAAAGAGGTAAATGAATGTAGTTAATTATATGATCAATATCATATTATAATCAACACACAAAAGACAATTCACATGGAAATGGTAGTCAATGGTGGCCATTTTTAAAAATGGCTGCCACGGCCGCCATATTGAAAATTTGCGATGGCCCGATATCACATTTTTTTTTGGACTGTCTTTGGCTATAAGTGTACCAAATTTCAAGCTTTTATCACAAAGTGCACGATTCTTTGGAATTAAGCTGTTGGCCGCCCCACTATAATGATTTTTCTGGCAGAGGAGTTGGCCCAAGATAGCCAGCAGTTCTGACCGAGTCTGGCGAGCATATGGTTTCGTCCTGAGTGTCTCACCAGCTGATGGATATCATGCAGGATCAGTTTAGACACATGACAATCTGTGGGGAAGATAATTTGGTTCTTTAGAGTTACTGGCATGGCTGCTATACTTAACTGTCCTCCAATACTGAGGATGCCTTCTTCATCGACAATCGGATCCAGTTTGCTTATGTTACTGTCTATTTCAACCGGTTTGTCTTTTTCAGGAGAGCAAAGTCTGATTCAAAGTAGCGTTGCTGTTCATAGCAAATGATTGACTTTTCAGCCTTTTCCAGTTCTTTTACAGACAGGCTTGGTGGTCTATATGACAGTTTGGAGCGGGTCCTAACTGCTGTCTTCTGACATCTGAGCCGCAGAAGTGTCTTCAGTTTCAGCAGCCATCTAGCAGCTCTCTGTAATTTTTTCCATGAAGAATAGTAGTAGATTAGGTTACTAGTTTCAGCATTGCCCAGTTTCAAGCAGTTTATAGTGATGTCTTTTTCACCTCTGGATCATTCGAAGATCCTCTGGTGCTCTGGGCAATTCAGTTTCCTCTCTTGACAGGAAGTCAGGGCTGTTTAACCATCTGGTGGAGTTCAAGAATGGTTCTATATGCAATCCACGTGAGGCGTCGTCCACTGGATTGTCACTGGAACCTACATGCCTCCATTGGTTTTCTTGAGAGAAGTTGTGGATCACTGCAATCCTATTAGCAATGTCAGTATGGAATCGTTTTGTCTGATTGTGAATGTATTTCAGTACTAATGTACTGTCTGTCCAGAAGGTAGAGTTCTCCAGTTTGATCTGTAGTTCACTTTGTAGCATCTGTAGTATCTGGGCTTTTCTTCCTCGAAGGTGTCGGCGTGTAGTTTGATGTTAAAAGAATTCTGCGGAGGCAAGGCTTGGTGGATGATAGAGTAATCTTTATTTAAACAGAATCTAGAGCCTTGAGTCCGGATCAGAAGCGGCCGCTTTCTGATATTATCAAATCTATTGGAAAAGCTATGCCAAAATGCTTGCCCTCTCCTCTATCAAAACTCCTGACAGCCTCTGCTCTCAGGAGATCAAAAAGATGCCACCCCCCGTTCTTCCTGTGAGGGCCTTTTTAGAGGCCCTTCTCCAGTACACCCACTTCTTCTGATTGGTCCCTTTGCCAAATTATCCAATGGACTAAAAGAGGAGTTTGACCTGTGTTAGGCATCTTCCACTATTTGGCATGCAGATCAAACTTAGCTAAGTACTTTATCGTCTGTTAACCTTTGACTCCTTACAGTTTTCCTTTGAAACAGGAATCTTGAGTAAATATTTTTGGCAAATCAACATATACACTTCCATCCAGATTGCTAACCTCTAGTCCTGTGAGCTCATAACTTTTGACAGGTCGCTCCTGTCCCAGTGTTTGCAGAAGAATTTCTGTCCTGCGTCCCTTAGCATTTAGCTTCTTCATGAGGTTCTCAGTGCAAAACCTTGCAGAGCTGCCTGGATCTAGAAAGGCATAAGTTAAGAGAAACTTGTCACCCTTTGCAACCTTAACTTGAACTGGAACAATTGTTAGTGCGCATTCCATACCGGCCCCTGTTACTTTATCAACTGAGACTAGTGCATTATTGATGGATGTTTCCTTTGGTTCTGTAGGAATGGGATTTCGTGGAGCTTCCTGTTTTAAACTCTTACCATCAATGTGCAGCAGTGTGGGGTGTTTTCGTTGACATATTTCGCAGTCCAGTCTTCTTTTGCATTTTTTGCTCATTTGACCTTTCCTTAAGCATCCAAAACAATAAACGTTCTTCTTCAGACATTCAACCTTTTTTTCCTGTGGTTCTGATTTGAGTTTTGAACAATCCACTTGTCGGCTCTTTAATATCTTCAAACACTGGGTGTAGCAAGATGTTAGATTTTGTTTCTATGAAATCCACAAGATGTTTGAATCTTGCTTGTGTGTTTGTTTTCTGAAATACTTCATAGGCTGTAGTCCACCATCTTTCTCTGAGCTTGTATGGAAGCTTAGATACTATTAGTTTTAAGTTAGATGTAACATCCAGTTCGTCCATCTATTCCAGGTCTTGCATGGCATTGCAACATTCTTTTAAGTACAGAGCATATGCATGGAGTGATTTCCCATCATCTGCTTTAATGGCTGCCCAGTTCAGCGCCTTATCCAGGTAAGCATCTGCAACAGTTTTTTTTAACAGTTGCATGGCTTCTGAATATCCTCTACATGCATCCATGTGAAAGCAGCTTTGAACCAAATCTTTAGCCTGACCTGATGTGAACTGTTCAAGAAAGTAGAGCCTATCCTGGCAGCTACTAGTCTTATCCTCTATTAAATACTTAAATGCATGCATGAAGGATAGATAAGATAGGTGATATACATCATACACTGGTACTTCTCTTTTTGGTAACAAGGATAGATTTTGTTGCATGATCACAAGGTCAGAAGTTTCCTTTTGTGTTTGCACCAGAGGGCCGAGGTTGTCATGAGAGGTGCTTGTTTCATGAATTTTCCAGTTGTGGACTAGATGCATTGGTGGCCCTTTGAGAGCTACTATGGAAGTGTCCAACTGCTCTCTGAAGTGGAGTTTTAGGTACAGCAGCTACTTGAATAAATTCCGAAGCAGTTGTCTCAGTAAATGTGGGCTGTACCAGCTTGCTTCCTTCCTCGTAGTATTCATTCATAGCATCCACATATGGTTCTGCCTTCTCATGGCTTTGGAGTGCTTTGATTTTGCGTCTGCTGCTGCTATTTGTGCTTCCAGTTCCACCTTTTCCATCTTTGATTTTATGATGGTTTCCTCCAGCTGTAAAGCATGCCTGTCCTTTAAAGCAGCAGATCGGGCCTCCAGAGCTGCCTTCTCAGCCGATGCTAATTTAGCAGCAGAAGAGGCCTTGGATGATGTTCATGATGAGTTTGACCTTTTGAAACATTAGAAATGCTGTCCAGTGGTTCCACTCTTTGTTGTAGACATTGGTCCTTTTTCCATGCTTCAACCTCCTTAAGAAAGTAATTGAGATTCATTATACTGGGCTCATACCAGTCCACATGACCATCCAATTTTTCATCCTCTGATAAAAGGTTTTGCACAGATTGATGAACCTTGGTAAATTCACCAACAGCTTGTTTAAATATATCCTCACATTTATTAACATGATCCACATTTCCACCTTCCACAAGCAAAGCTTTTATTTCTTTCAACCTTCTTGTGCATGCTCCAAGTTTCCCTCTGCGTGATGCAAGAAGTGATTTAAAAGATCCTCAGCCTCAGCAGCAGTCTCAGGCTGTCGGCTCATTTTTGAGTTTTGAGTTTCCGTTAGCGTTATTGATTTCCTTTTCATATGATTGAGTCATTATTGTACTTCAGGACACGGCCTCCCTTATTAACCGTGCGTAAAGTTGCACGTGGTGGCACTTCCATTTTGAGTTTAATTCATTAGTTTGCAGTAGGGCTGCAACGATTAACGAGTAACTCGAATAATTCAATTACAAAAAATTATCGTGGCAAAATCTCTGCCTCGAGGCTTCGTTTAATTCCTATCACCCGCGTTATGTGGTCTGCTTAGCTCAGGGATAATTTTTCCACATGGACTGTTATTGTGGACACATCCCACTACGTTCAGAATTGAGTCAGCGCAGTGGCGGAGAGCCAAGAAACCATCCGTAAAAGTCAGAGAATGTCCAAAGTTTGGGATCATTTCATGCTTAATAACGACGATAGCAAAGTGCAACTTGTCTACTGCAAAACAGAACTGGTGTACTACAACAGCTCATCAACAATGATTCAACATCTGAACCGAAAGCTTCCAGTTGTTAACACCAGCTCACCAAGCGTCGCTGACACATGCTAACGTAAGATGTTAACTTATGTAACGGAGCGGAGAAACGTATGGTATTTGTGAAGGCTGTAGCCTGATGTCAGTATGACTAGATCTCATGTTAAGATGTGGCAACTACTTCGTGTTAAATTGCAAGAGAGTAATAGACTACACCAAATAACTCCTTTCCACACACCCCAACTCTCCGGTTGACTTTTCAACTTCCAAAATCAAATTAAAACGAGTAACTTAGTAGCGTGTGATCTGAAAACCTTTAACGCTCTGCCTCCTAACCCTCTCAAAACTTCATTCAAAGAAACTGAATAGCCACCTGTCCGTGGGAGGCGCATTACATATGTCACCATCAAATTGAAATAAAATAAGCGTCTTTAAGTACCTTTTATATCATCATTCTAATTATATATTAGGATGTAATATGGCTCGAACAGATGATGATCACTTGGAGCATTTGTGACACAGATCAGAAGAAGATTTAGACGAGTGTATTAACAAAAACATCCGAGCGTCACAGAAGCTATTCTCCAGGTAGGGAGATCTTAAGTGCAATCTGTCATAATCATGCAGTTTTAGTTTGAATCAAATTAAATGGGGTGTTTACACTTTAGACAGTGTACAACCATAGACACATTTTCATAGTTTAAGCCCCCAGTCTAGGATGCAACTGATTATTTTCAATGCTAATTAATCTGTTGATTAATTTCTCCATTAATCTGTCAGCTTATTGGTCTATAAAATGTCAGAAAGTGCTGAAAAATGTCATTCTGAGTTTCCAGAAGCCTAAGATGGCATCTTCAAATGTAAAGATATTCAGTTTACTGTCAAAGAGGAGGCAAGAAACCAGAAAGTATCCACATCTGAGATGCTGGAATTGAAAGTGATGATTTTTGTTTTGTTAAAAAATGACTGAAACTGATTTATTGATAGTTGGCAAACAATTGATTAATCGATGAATGGTTGCAGCTTTAATGTCTAAAATGTTGGTAGTCTCTCTGTCCAGCACATAAATATATATTTAAAAAATATATTATTATATAGTGATATTTATTGTACTAAAATGTCTGTTGATTCTGTCACAGAAAGGTTGTTTAAACACTACACACATCAAAAGGAAATGATGTCAGATTAATGTGGCCTGTCATGTATAAAAACAGATGTGTTACAGGGGCAAGAGGCAAGAGGCAAGAGGCTGCAAGGTTGATGTGCCGGTGACGGTAACAACTAATGAGAAGCCGTTATGTCTGATTTCCCAACTTGATTCACAGCAGTAATAGTGTTTACAGCCATTGTTCTCACCTATTTGCCCTCTTGAGGAGTTTGTTCCGGTCTGAATCACAGACATTACTGCCCCGTCCATGTGGAAAACATTTGAGCTCTGCTGGGGAAGGGGGATGAAACTCTGCACAGCTAAATCCAAAGCTGGGCGTATAGGCGTGGTTCTGTTGAATAAACCTCAGTCATTGTGAAAGTATGGCACAGATGCATAACCCTGATTTAGGCACAAATGGTCTGTCTACAGACCTGTACCCATCAAAAAGTAGCACCATGTTATTGTCTGTGTTGCATCACTGCAGTCCCCCAAGAACAGCTGTCCTTATTCAAAGACATCATGTGCAGCTGTGGATATTTATAGCAGCCATACTGCCATTCATTTATCACACATGTACCATCATTGGTATTTATATCGTAATTGTCACCTTCCGATGTCAGAACAAGCGATGAAAAGTCAGTCCAAAGACAATGAGTGTGTTTTCACAGACAATGGATCTCTGCAGTCATACCTTTGCTCTTGTCTTGTCGACTGCAGAGGAGCTATCCTACATCAGACTGAATTGCCACTTTCACTCGATACACTTTTACAACTGTTTGTTGACATCATAGCTGCAGTAGCTGTTGCTAGTAACCTTTTTTAAACATTTTTTTAAGGTTGATCTTTGAGACATTTCAGCTAAAGGATTAGTTGACCAATACATGGAAATTCAGTCGTTATCTCACCCTTATGCTGATGGAAAGTCAGGTGAAGTTTATTTGTCCACAAAACATTTCTGGAGCTTCACAGCAAAACGGCATTGCAGCATTCTGCTAAACACTGAAATAGCTGAGGACTTGAATTTAAAAAAGAAACTGAAAAAGGTTCTAGCTAAGCCAGCGCTCTCATTATTAGCATTCTCGATGCATGGCTGAGCTCATGCAGCCACTTCAGCTGTGGTGTAAGCTTTAGCAGGTAGCTACAGTACAGATTTTGGCTTGAGTGAAGATGATGTAATTCTAAATCAATTGGGGATCGTGGAACTTCCGAAGACTTGGATTACAACAGACAGAAATACTTTTGTAGACTAGGAAGCTTTCTGTCTGCTTGAGGGGGAGTAGATAGTTCATTTTTTGGTGAACTAATCCTTAAAGATCCCACATTGTAGAATGTTTTGGCTCTAAAACAGGTTTAGATGCTGTATAAATATCCACATGAACTGCACACAGCCTGACACTATACCTTTTCAATGAGCCGTCAGGACTACTGTAAAGTTGTGATATAGTTACGGACTTCAGTCAAAAAACACCAGCAGACCTGATGTGTAAACAAGGTGCTTGTTGCCTGCTCAGGCCAGTGAGAGGTGACCAATCAGAGCAGACTGGGATTTTTGGGAGGGAGCCTTAAAGAGACAGGAGCTAACACAGAGCCCCAAGACAGAGGCTGAACAGAGGTGCAGCAACCATTTTTAAACATTAAAGCATCTAAACATTTGTAGTAGACTCCCAAAATGAAACTATAAAGCTTAAAAGGAGCATAATATGGGACCTTAAAAGAGTTGTTATTCCTGTATATAGATGTCATAAATATAGATGCTATTGCAGTGTTTTGCTGCTATTTTTTTCGGGAATATAGCAAGTTAGTAATATGAGAAGATGTTTTATTCTCACCCTACAATGCTCTGATTGGCCGGTGATTCAGAGGTCTGGATGAGACAACATATGTTGGATAAGTTAGGAGGAAGGTGTCTTAATATAAATCTCTGAATTAAATGGTTTGTTTTAAAACAGTGGAGAGAGTTTAAGGGATCAGGTGAAATAACTGTTGAGTCATTTGAATGTATTAACTCCATCAACCCCCTGTGGTTATGTTGGTATCATTTGCTGCTTTGAGGCTTTAACTGTCCCCCACATAATATCAAACCTGCAGGTTCTGTCTCATTCAGCCTCAAATGGCTCTTTCTGCAAACACCATAATGATTTTAAATCCAGTGCCATAGAAAAAAACAGCCCCCAGCATTTTAAATTGTGAATGGTGATAGCTTCTGGGCAGCAGGTGGCTTTGTAGATCTGAACAGGTTTAACCTGGTGCGTAGCCTTGAGAAGGCAGTGGCCTCGACCCACAGGCTCTGGCATGAATGGAGTTTGGCAGGTGGCACTGAAAACATTCCTGTGTCTCCTGCTGGGCCACAGAAGTGAAAGCATCCAGGTGTGCACACAGCTGCAGGCTGCGTACATGAATTAAAGATAGACAGATATGGAACAAGGGATTTTTCCATTAGATTCACCTGTTTCAGTCAACAAATGACATTTTTTTCTCTTGTATCTTTCTTTTTTATTTGTATCTACCCTCAGTAGTGCTCTCTTTCAGCTCCTAATATTTGAGCTACAGTACTCATTTTAGTCCTTAGTTATTCAGAAGAGACACAGGGTTTAGGAAGTCAAGCATAGACTGTCAGAAGATCGCTGAGCAGACCTTCTACAGACCTTCTAACTGTCCCCTGACCGGAGCAGACTTCTCATTACACTAGATTGCTGTGTGTCGTGGGAAAAACCTGCAGACCTGGAACACATATGGGGAGATGATAATCAAAACTTAACCTGCAGAGACTTGAAGATTATACTATATAGGATTTTTGCCTCGTACGTCAAAAAGTGACATTAACAACATTATAGAATAACTCTGTTAGACAGAAGATTTTTCCTGTTGCTGTTCACACTACAGATCTTGGGTATAATGTGCCGACCCGATCTCAGGAACAAATGGTAGCGCATAGATTTCTGTTAAACATCACGTCTTTATGTTGCAACTTTACGTTTTGTTCATTCAATTTCCAATTGTATTTAGTGACAACACTGTGCTAATGACCTGGTTAGCTTTAGGCACTAAAACCACCTAGTAAGGCTGAAACGGCTACAAATTGTCCCGACGTCTTGTCAAAATCATCTGGTCTTGTCGGCAGTAACATGGCTGGAAAATATCCTGACAGGTTGTTAAGATTAACCAGTGGTTTACTGGTGTCACATGTTGAAACATCACAAACAGCAGTCTCTCGCTGGGCCGCCATCCCATCCAGCTGTAGCGTCACCACCATCCTCACCACCCGCTGACATGAAGTCAGTGTATAGTAAGGATAGACTATTATTGATCTGGCTAAATATCAGGACCGATAAGCAGCATTTTTCTGATTATCGATTTATTTTTTGTGCACAATTTTAAAAACATTTTAAAAGCAGTAATTTGGCTCTGATGCAGCATCGTGCCTCTGTCAGTGGTCACCACTATGTGCTCTCAGTGTAGTTGGTTATTCTATTATTGGATATTCTTGACTTTGAGATTAAGATTTCTATTTTTCCAGGAGTAAAGAAGTGTATCGTTTCCAATCAGTTACTGATCTCTAATACTAAGTATTGGTAGAAAAAAAACACATAATAAAAAAGGACAACATTTTATTCTGGCGAGCGGGCTGGATATCACAGATTGTCTCTATACATGAAGCTGGATCAACATTTCAGCTAATCCAATGCATTGTTGAGATTTGTGAGTGTTGTGTGTTGACTCACTATCACTCACTACTGTAGGTCACTTTGCAGTTAGCCATAAGGGTCATTTCAGATCTCTACTGTCTGTGTTTACCCCAAAGCCAAGTGTTTGAAGTGATTTGTGTAAAGATTATGTGTAATGTCATAAGCTGAAGGAGGTGCTACAAACATCATCTTTGTGATTGTCTGCTTTCCAAGAATATCCACAACACAAGTAGTAAGGGCAAAGTTGCGACAACCCAAAGTGTCACAACAGCCACATTTATGAATACACGCCAGATAAGAATGCACAATATGAATTGTTTTCTGCCAATTCTGATAAGATAACAGATAATTTAACATTTCTGTTCTCTAAAAAAGGTTCATACCCTGTAGTTTATGCTAATCTGAGGGTAATTAAGGTTTAGATGTGGTGAGCAAAGATGGATTCTTCTTCTTCTTCTCCATGTTTATTTATTAAAAATGCATACCAACACTTACTGAGTGTGTAGATGCTACGCTTATTAAGTCAATGAAAACAAACTGGCTCCATATTTTTGGCTATACCTCTTCTCTTGACTTTTACTGATACCAATAAATAGCCGATAATATACATTTCCCAACATTGGGCCAGTAATACATATTGTGCATCCCAGATGCCAGCTTGAATTAAACTAGAATCAAACCAGATCAAGATATGATCATGTTTAAGAAAGTGAATGTCTGAGAGTCAGACAAAGTAACCACTCATCATCACGCTTCCTGTCTAATGGACATTTACATTTATATTCTTTGTTACTGAAAGAGGTTTTATCACACAAGACAATCAATTCTGTGCTTATTAACAATAAAATTGTGCAACTTTGCAATCTGGCTAGCATTTTGCTGGAGCTGTGAGACTGTTTCCTTTAATCACCTTCAATAAACTCACTGCATCAAAGCTCCTCACACAACAAATGACTCACCCTTATATTACAGCCTTCCATTAGAATGAAATTAAACTTCATTTGTTGCTGCGATATCCGCTCATAAAATCCCAGGAAGGTGCAATTTTATGTCTTTATACTATAATTTACTGCACAGTGTTAACATCACTGAAGCTCAGATCACAGCAGGTCACCTGTCCTCATGTGGCCACAGAGCCAACAAATTACATTTCGTTCAGTGTGAATTGTGGCTTCGTAGTACATGGACCCGGTAAGGCCCTGTTTGCCTCCAGCTGTAGGTTGCCTACTTTAAACTATACACACACACACACACACACACACACACACACACACACACACACACACACACACACACACACACACACACACTCACACAGTAGCTGCTTTTATTTCAACACCTGAGAAAAAGGAGACCACCGTGCTCTACTGTAAACAACTCTCCTCATTTTGTTTCTCAGCGTGACATTTTAGCCCCAGAGTTAAAAAAGAGTGAGGTAACAGACGTTGAATGATATCGAGGATCAGAATCAGAATCAGAAATCCTTTAATGTCCTGCAGACGTGGAAATTTGTTTGTTTTATCTCCTCTGATCTCACTACAATTCACCTCAATGCTGCACTTCAGTCTAACACTCCATGCTCTGTATATTCAGGGATGCTACTGACTTTTGAGTTGTATATTATTTTCTTATCACTACATGTTGGGGGTATTTGAGGGTGGATCCAGGAATCTCTGCCGTGTGGACTGAAGTTGTGCTGCAAACAAGCACAACCTGAAATGTAAACAAGCACAGGTTCAGCTGGAGAGTCTTAATAAGGGAATTAGATAAAAACCCTCAGTGTGTTTGCTGTAATTGCCTTGTGCCGGCTGCAGCTATGATTGCATACAGAATGTGGGCAACTCCAGGGAGACTATGTGGAAATCCTGAAATTATTGAGGTGGAGAATTATACAACAGCTGCTCTATTAAAAGAGGATGCTTGTCTCTAATAGTCTGCATCTTAATAAGCACAAATAGCTATGACACAGAACAGTTATTCTGCAAAATGTTTGGCCCTGCAGGGGGTAGCCAGAACAACATAAACACTTCACGAAGGAGGCATTTAAATGTAAGCTTTACAACATTACAAACACAGCTACAGAGGAGGGTCAGATTAGGCTGAGTGCAACTGTCAGCAGTTGTCATGCTATGTGTTTTGTCATGTTGATGGTCACTGAAGTTTTCCTGTGCTTGCCATAGACTGACAAGATTTTCCAAGATTCATCTGTAGACAAATTAAATCATTTCTGTTCAGCTTTTCTTTCTTTAGCACAAGTGCCCCTGAAGTCTGTTTGAGGCTCAATGTTTACATATTAATCTGAATATGACTCAGCTTTGTAAAAGTGGCTTCAACTGTCAATAATTCGCTTAAAATTCGAATCACTTTGAATTGTGCTGTTTTTACTATTGTTTTTTTTTATTAACATGAACACTCCTCATGATTTTTGAAATGACAGAGTATTGAACCTACCTGCCCATATTTTAACAAGTGGATTCCTCCCTCTAGGATTACACATAAAAACAAATGAGTTTTATGAATTGTTAAGACTGATTATGGTGTGGTTAGATTTAGACACAAAAACAGGGATTGGAGAGATCATTTCTGGGTTAAATAACTGTTTTGTTAAGGTAAAGGGACCGTTGTTGTCATGGCTAGGGTAATCAACACTTGGTTATGGTTAAGTGATGATTGTGCCCATGCTTTAAAAGTTGATTAGAAACTGGCTTAGACCGTTAAAGTCTGCTGTTTGGTTGAACTGCCAATCCGATCTGAGCTCCCTCTGATGTAGACTTTGTCACTCGTTAACATCACCTGACTTCCTCCTTTACTCCTGTCATAATTACTACTGCTTCAGGGTTCTGTCACTGTATCCTTAACAGATGTTGAATGATGTTGTTGTTTTGTTTTGTTTTTTTGTCATCTTTGGAGGAAATTCTATACTAACGCACATCACAGTCCACCCAGTCAGCAGGGTGAAGGTTAAGAATGTACATTTCTGCAAACTAAGGATATGTTAAAACTTAACGTTTCTCTATTTTGTCATCTTTACGAGTCAGTTAAATTTTCAATTTTATGTTGTAACAATGTTGCACTTATGGTCATTTTGGGTTTTGGCACAAAAAACACTTGATTAGGGTTAGGACGAGATCACATGTTGGTTTAAAATACCTGCTTGGTGGCTGACTTCTTGTCAAAAATATCTGTTTGAGGTAGCCACAGACGAGGCTCAAAACTGTCATGAGGTCATCTTGAAGATCTCCAGTGGTCTCATGCTTACAAATGACGTAACATTGTCTCAGACTGTGGTCAGTGTCTTGATAGTCTTCTTGCCTGTAACTCTACCAATATCACATTCGCCTCCAGATATGCAACTCGCATCATAAACATTATTTAAATGTCAATATGGTTTGTTGTCGATGACATGTCAAATGTAAACAAATTAGTGGGTTGCAGTCACTGCCATCATCTCTGGCAACTGGGCTAAAAGTAGTCATAATTCCTTAACAAGCCTTTCCTTCTGTCATCTATCCTCTCAGTACTTCATAACTGAATTTTTCTGTGGTTTTAAAAGGCCTGGACTGCTCTACAGTTCTACTGGAGATCCAAAAAGTTACCAAAGACACGTGGAGTGGATATGACATTTGTTTTCAGTGCTACAACGTTTAGTATATGCTGAGATATTCACATTTAATGGAACGGTGCAGGCATTAAAAAATACTGAATATTGAATGTAAACTGCATATATCTGCAAGAAAGAACATGAACAAGCTGAAAGCAAATGAATATGAAAATGTCAGGCAACGCAAAGTGATTCACAACCTTTATGTTACTCAAGGGTGAACAAAAGGGGGAGAGGTACGTTAAGTGGTGAATATTTATATTTATATGTATGAACATGTACATATGTGAATTGTAATTACTGTAATGAGCAGAGCAGGCCTCAGACCTATCCCTTCCCCAAGTGCTCAGAGGGAACAGCAGCTTAATGACCCTGATGATTATCTTTAGTGGGATGCATCTTGCCCAACCTCCGGGTGGGAAAGGAAAATATGTGCAATCAGTGTGGCAATGGGGCAAATTGCTCCACGTTCAGGGTGCCATTTTCTAAAGAATGATGACAGATTTACACCCATTTCCTATTTCTATCTCTGTGTGTTGCAGCGCTGCCAGTTACAAAGAGAGGGAGTATCCCCCCCACATCTCCGGGAAAATTGTTGAGAACAAGAAAACATTGTGACTGGTCGTCTTGAGCATGAGCGGAGACTTGAAAAAGCAACAACAACTGAACAGGAATTTGGACGAGTGGGGATGAGAGAGCTACTGCGCGACAACAGTAAACTAACCCTGGAGGGTTGAGACTGGAGTTGGCAGATGAGTAAGTCGTGACCCAAAATGATTGCCTTAATTACTACACATATACAGATGTATGAAGTGATGAAACTAAGAGACTTATAAAAGTTCAAAGATGTTTTCTTTACATGTGAAAAAAGTGTCTTGTAAGGAACAGATGTGAATATTTTAATATGATAGAGATAATGTTTGGTTGTAACGTCGACATAATGTTTTAGTTGGGTCGGCTTCGTAGGTGTCATTGGTTACTAAATGGTGAGTTTGCTCTCTGCTTATGTGCAGTCAGCAGTACGACTTAATCCATTTTTATCTTGTTTCATATTGTCAACCAAACAAGGCTGGCCTGAGTAGCTCACTCAAATGCTGGCGACAAATTCACATTGCGTCATACCACATGAAAATCCTCATTCAGAAAGTGTATAGAGGGTCGGGGAAGGAACATGAGACATATATTGACTGGCTCAATGCAACAAGAAGAATTTCCTCTTACATTAAGATCCACTTACACTAAAGCAAAGATGTCAGGCACATAAACACCACCATAAGTATCTGCCACACTCACTTTCTATCACAGAAAAACAGCGGCTGAAACTCGCCGCCCCGAGAATCATCGATGTAAGATGAAATACCTTAGGTTCTTTTCTCAGATGCAAATTTAGAGCTGACCAGCTGCTTTGTTGATATGTTTTCACTTTGAATTTAACTGTATGCAAAAGTAACATGGACGTGTGTTATATATTTTTTTAAACCTAGCCTTGATAAATACATAACCAAAGGTGAAACCCTGAATTTATTGTATGTTGTGGAACTTCTGGAAAATGTTGTGATATAGATGCGCACTGAATAGGAAAAAAAATGTAAATAGCAGACATTTATACTTGTGTGTCCTAAGATGTGTTGCAGATAGAGTAATTTGAGACTTTTTACTTTCTTTGACTGTTATGACCATCGACCATTATCATCTGTGTTTGGTTTGTCTCAGCTGATATGATCATGTTCCTCATATTGTCGCGAATGCTGCTCCTTCATTGTCATGTTTTTGGCAGTTTTGTTGTTGTTGTTCTTCTTCTTCTTCTTTTTTCTCTTCTTTTTTATACATACAGCCCATTAAAAATCCTACAACTCAGTGATTTGGCATTCAGAAACATGCGGTTGCTAATGTTGTTGGAATAGCTTTGCCAGAGAAGTGTTGGATTGTGTTACCTCTCATAGACCTGCGATGTTGCCCGTGAATATTAACAATTAGAACTATCCACTGACATGCCAGATTTATTTAATTTTTAGAAGTAGTAGTAAGAGATATCACTTATTTTAATGAAGACAGTGTTTTTATTTTCTGATATTTTTCTTCAGATAAGCCTCCTTTTCATACTGTGTCAACTATAATGGCACAGCTTGACTTTAGAGCTTAGCGTCTTTTTCCTCTAAAGAAAATCCAAAGTTCACATTTGTGCTCTTTTTCCAAAAATTTGTATCTGTTATTACCTCAATGATAGAATCCCTCAGAAAAGGTGTTTACTGAATGTTCCTTAGTGTCAGAAAAACCTGTAGCCACACAATAGATGTCAATAGTTTACTTAGGAAATCCTTATGGGAGGATGTTTCACTGCAAAGGAGAAACTAAGTTTGTCATACAAACCAACAGTTTTATTAGGACAAACAGAATAGAGCAGCAAAGTTAAACTGTCATGCATGAAATATGTTGTTTCTTTACAACGTTATGTCTGAAAAAGAAAGGATGGAAAACTGAAACTGAACGTGAAAGAAATGAATGACAGTAATAACTTTGTAACTGTCAAAATCAAGTTCATGTGAAGATGAGTACTGTCACACAACAGACAAATCAATCAACGCAAGAGGATTCAATTTAAACACAGTGCTGTTCTCTCAGTGTCATCAGTCATTACATTGTAAGAGAATAAATAAGCAAACTGCAATAGCTAAGTTCGGGGAAGTTTACTTATTTCCTTGCTTGTCACAGGTTATACTAGTTATATGTGAAGATCGACGTGGGTATAATAAATGTGAAGCTGCAGCCAACAGCCAGTTAGCTTAGCATAAAGACATTTAATTCAATCAGCACATAACCCCCAGTGAAACCTCAACTTGTTTTTAGACTCTTTAGGCTTTGGTTGCATGTGCTGTGACTTGTTTTCATGTCATGCCTATGAGGGCAGTGTAAACCAAGGATACACGGGCCTTAAGACTACTACAATTTCTGTATCATGATGTGGTTGAATATTAATTCCGGCCAACCTGAGCAAGTTATATTTAATAATGAATGTAATTGCTGTACACATTCATAATAAGTTCTGTTATTTTTTGAGTAGGCAGTTAAAAGAGAGATACTTCACTTCTGCAGTGCAAAGAGTTGTGTGTTATAAAACCAGTGTACTCTCTGAGACAATGAGTGCTTCCTGTAGAGTCATACAGAGCTGGTCATTTGTGATGATTGAGAGGGATTATTTTTGTAGGAGAGTCTACATTGTTTTTTTGTTTGTTTGTTTTTTTGGGAAAGTCCTACTTGTTCTGCCATTAATTGGTTGGCTTTAAAGGTTTTATTTAGAAATGGCTAGCTGTTTCCTTTTTTCTAAACTTCATGCTGGGCTAAAATCAGCAAATGTTGGCTGGAGCTACATAGTTATTGTACAGACATTAGAGTGCTATCTGAGAGAGAACAGAAGCATTTCCCAAACATGTCAGAACTAATTCCTTTGAGAGGTAAATTAAATGAAAATATCACCTGCCTGTAGAAATGTATTTTCTGAAGTGATTCTATTACACTAATCTTGTCAGATTATGGGTCTCAAGCACAAGCTGTTCCGACCTGAGGCCTCAGTTCTGGCCTGATGTAGAAACTATCATAACAGAAGCTAACATTGGCCAGAAGCTATGCTGCAACACTACAGATACTCTTGTGAAAGATAAATTAATCCACCAAGTGATATGTTCAGCAACAGCTCTGTATTATCACGAAGCAACACATAAGACGCTAAGCCAAAGAGTAATATGCCCACGGGTTAGTGGGGAGAACAAGAACAGGATCAGCCTGACAATCGATCCTTGAGTTCATCGCATCCAATCAAGTAGAACAAACAAGCACCAAAGGAGACAGGGAAATCTGTTAAACAGGACACTCTCTAACCCATTTCCTCAATCTATGAATTAACACAATTTATGTGGCTAGAGGCTTCAATTATGCCAAGTTGCACTGATACAGCGCCCTGTGCTTAAATGTGCTGTCATCAGGAAATCAGTAGTAACCCAGACAAGGGGTGTGAAGAAAGAAGATAATAAAGGCAGATTTTAAAGCAGATAGAAAATTCCCCAGCTATCTACATGAATATTTATGAAAAGGTCATCCAGGTCATGAGAAGGGATGAGCAGAAACGTATCCTACAGAACAAACAATTACTCTATATTTCCTTTGACTTAGTACAGCTAGATATTTTTGTGGATGTTGAAATTACCTGCAGTAATAATAACTTCTGTGATAACCATTAGGGAAGTTAATAGTCTGTGTGGGGACGTTAGATAACACACAGAGCAACGTCCACATGAGACATTTTTAATTACGATCTGGAGAACCCACCAGGGCTTCATTTATAATGTTTCTAAACACCAGCTAAAGCCGCTGTCACTGGCCAGAGGAGGAAGAACATTTGATTAACCTGACACTGTTTAACTCATTTTCAGCTATGAAGTTAAGAAAACAACCCATGAAATTTAATAGAACTGAACTCATTAGAAAGATAAACCTGGCTAGGGATTGATTTCACATTAGGAAGGGCTATCACTGTGTGAGAACTGCTTTTCTGTCAGAGCTCACGTATTTCTGAAGCCTGAACATCTGTGAAACTCCTCTGATCCTCTGTGCTTTCAGCAGAGCAAGGAGGCAAGATTAACTTTAAGATGAATGCCTCTCTGAATCAATAACAGGGGATTTCTTCTGAAGAACAACCAATGATGTGCTAAATTTAAACAGCTTACAGTGTTGCCAGATTTGGCTGACACAAAACAGGCCAATTGGATCCTGTAGATAATTGTTAATTTCCATATAATAGGTGCTGGGAAGAAGCCTCAGGAAGTTCCTCTGCTCTCCTGATTTATTTGAAGAATTATGCAAACTCCCTAACACAAGATTCCAATAACAAAAGGTATCTGAAGTAAATCTTTTGAAAGTGATTAAACATTACAATATTCACTTGGAAGATCAGGTGTAAGCTTTTGGTAGTCACGTATCACAGAAAATGGAAAATAGTTTCATTGTAGTTGTTTCAGGGCTGCACCTAACGATTGTTTTCATTATATTACATTATTTTATATTGAATTCCTTCATCACAACTGATGATAATATTGATAATTATATAATGCTGTAAACCGTGAAACCATAATATTTACTATAATGGTTATTTTTATCCTTATAATTGTATTGGCTTAATCAAATATAAAGTAGCCATTGTTGATGGAAAGTGGCCCAGTAACTGCCCATAGTGATCAGAATAGACATTCACATCTGAGTTTATTGCTCATGCTTTGAATTTGGTTTTAAAATCTCACTTTTAAATGTTTTTTGTCTCCGAAAGTCGAAAGGGACATCTTTAAAAACACGACCTGGCTAAGACCAATATCTGCACATTGCAGCCCAGCAACCCGGCAACCCGGCAGCCCGGCAGCACTGCAGATGTCTCCACGCGGCTCAGTTCAATGTTTCGTGCCATGGACACACACACAACTAAAAGTAACGCATTAGTCTGAGGATAAAAACTGGAGTGTTTACTGTTGAATCCATGGCATTAGATAAAACCAGGAACTCATTTTATGTCTTAATCTCCTTATAAACAAGGTGGCTTATGAGGAGCACTCTGAAGCTGTTGAACAGTGACGCAGTTTGTGTTTGTTTAGCACTCGTGCTATTGTGTGACTGACTGGATTTGGGGTTGTTTTGCACCATCTGCCTCCTGCAGAACAGTATTAGTGCTCTTTGGTGCAAATAAAAGGTCACATCTGTAGTTGGCAGACACATAGAATGCTTTGCAGAGTTCCTGTTTGTTGAAAGGCAGCGTTGTCAATCAGATTAATGGGTTATTAACAGGGTTACCACACAGCGCTTGATCTGAGAAATACTTAATGGTCACTACTTAAAGTTGTCATTTGGGTAATTATGACAAGATCACTCATTCTTTCAGAGATTATGATATTGATTAAATGATAACAGCCTTCATTATTAAATATCACTCAAATGTAACTTTATTATTTGGAACACCATTCACTTTCTGGTTCATAGTGTATCGGAGCAGTGAGGAGATGGACTATGTTGTGCTTAATGGTTAGAGGACAATTGTTATGTCCACCCATGTTGCCACAGTGTAGTGTAGGTGGTCACACAGCCTCTGCCTGCTTCAGGCTGCTGCTGTCCAATGACAATAATGACAATAAGCTGTATGAGCTTTACAGTCAGTGAAATCAAACAAATATCACTTTATTTTTGGATGGACAATAAACAGGCAGTGTAGTTCTGATCATCATTTAAATAATATTCAAGCAAAAAACAATAAACATTTTCTGGTTCTGGCTTCTCAGACATAAAGATGTGATGCTTTAAATGATATTAGGCTAAATATCTGTGAGTTTTCGACTGTGAGACTATCTGAATTAAAGCTGCAACAATGAATTGATTTTACAGGAATAAAGGCCGAATCCAGCTTAACTTTACTCCTCTGTGACAGTAAAATTAACATTTTTGGGTTGAGGACAAAACAAGACATTTGAGGACATCATCTTGGGCTCTGGGAAACACTGATCAGCATTTTGCAGGCCAAAGAACTAACAGATGAAAATAATGGATAGTTGCAGCCCTAATCTGAATATCTTCTTGGATTGTAGGAAAATATCATCATAATGTTCCACTACTTCATGACATTTCACTGACAAAACAATTTGTTGGTTAAGATATATCAGAAAGTTACTATCTAACTATTAGTTACAGCCCCGATGGATATAATATAATCTCCTCATGCTCTGCACTCTTGATATCACAATGCAATGCTCCTAGTGATAAAACGTTCCATGCTCAATGCCCCCTGAGCTGAACACACTCCAACATAAGAAAATACTCCCAAATACAGAAAACACAACTAAATATAGACATGCTGTGGTTGTGCTTTCTATATTTGCAGCAAGTTTGTTTCACCTTTGTCTCTATGTGTGTTTTTGAGCTGCAGTGTGTCAAGCTCTCATGGCTGCCGGACAGGAACTCTTTCATTAAAAGTATAATGTGTTAGCCGGCTGATGGTCTTAATGACAGACTTGCTTGTTTTGAAAGCACAGAACTTTAATGGATGATTAGATGCTGTTTACTGTGGTGACACATGCAGATCTGTTACACGCTATGTTCATCAGACTACATATGGGGCATGGCACATTTTCCTCAACAAGCCTCCAAATGTACAGGCCAAGAATCATTAGGCGTGTATAATTCTGACTGTGTGTAAATGGGCATTTTTTTGTACAAGAAGTCTTTGATTCGATAATTTCTGATACTGGGTGAGAAAGTGTGAAGTGTCTTTGGGTCATTTTGTTGTTGTTTCTCAACATGACTCCTGCAGCGCTCAATGAAGGAGGGCCACTGTGTGTTCAATAAAACTACAGAGTGCACAAAGACAGAACAAACAAAAGAGGATGTGAGGGAAGCTGGAAAGATGGGATTCGAACCCATGATTATCAGGTGTCTATGCAAGCTGGTGCAGTTTGGTCAGCTAAGGCCACGGTCACATTTATATGTAGGTTATAATCCAGTTTATCACAAGCATCTCACCTGCACAGAGGTAAACGCTGTACATGTGGCTGCACAGCTCGTCACTAACAGGACGATGGCGGCTATGCGTTTGTTTCAGTGTTACTGCTTCACGTATGTTCAAACTATTCATCTGCTTCTGCCTTGTCACTCATAACAACGGATGGAAATCATCAATTAGCAAAGGGAAACTGACAGTAACGATTACATGTAAAATATTTCTACAGTTCAGGTGTTGAGAAATATCCATGTGAGTTTTGGCCAGCCTTGCTTTTATTCTGCATGATGCTTTGTTTTGAGAAAAATGCATCTTAACCCAAAATATGTTTGTATTTGTTTTCCTGAGGGTGCTCCTCTCTCTCTCTCTCTCTCTCTCTCTCTGTCTCCCACTCTGTCTCTCTCTCCTTCTCTCTCTCTGTCTCTTTCTGCCCCCCCTATCTCTTTGTCTCTCTATCGCTGTATCTTTGGAGCTTGTCATTTAGGACCTTAATTCTCCCTTTTTTTGCTTTCTTCTTTATTTTATTTTTTGGTAAACCTTCCAACTTCTGGATTTTCTACATTCATAACATTTTGTAGACAGCAATATGAGATGTGATTGAAAATGGAATATGTGCAATGTTGATTAAAGAAAAATATAATATATTAAATAAAAAGTCAGAAAACATAACTGTTTAAGATGTGCTTTCTTTGATGAATGTAGCTCGCCGTCAGGTCATCTACATCCCTTCCACCTCCCAACTTGAAAGTTTGCTCGTAAACATGGAATATGGACATGATATCACACATATTGTAGAAATGTTGACATACATATGAATAGTTCACATTTGAATGTATTCTTAACACCGACATTTTATTATTTCGACTGGGCTGAAAACTCATGTTGTAACGCCATTTATATAATCTGTGATCGGATTTCTTTAGATGTACATACAGAGAAATAATGTATTGTCATTGTACACAGTCCAAGTACAGAGACAACAAAATGAAGTTAGCGTCTAACCAGAAGCGCAAAAAAAGCAGTAAAGTGCAAAGTGTGCACAGTTCAAAAAGCGTTTGTACTGATCAAAGTTTACAGTTTTTCTCAATTGCTAAAACACAATTTCTGAAACCTTGCTCCATTTTCTGAAAACATTAAACACATAACCTCAGCTTCAAGCACTATTTACAAAACCTCTGACCCCTCATGCAAAATGAAACTTTCGCCTCAAAACAGATTTACCTGTGCTCAAAACCAAACACTGCTCTCAAATCATAAACAAAGCGATCAGAATGATATACACTCTCAAGCAGTCAGTAAACAATACACCGAAAAATAGGAAACAAGTTGTTCAAAAGATATAGTTCTCAGGGAGAAATACATTTATAATCTCAAAACAAATTTCATATTTTTCCGTCATTGTCTTTTGATGAATGAAAACATGTTCTATCATAGTAGCTCAAAATTGATCAGAAATTATACTCTGTTTTGCTCTTTGCAATTTTTTTTGTTCCTCCTCCTCCCTGTACCCCTATTTTTACAGTACTGTACTCTGCATCTGACAAACTTTTTTAAATTTTTAAATTTTTAATTTTTTTAATTTACTTGCACTATACAACAAACAAATAATATTAAAAACTTCCAGAAGAAGCAGATTGTGCAGGTGAGATCAGAAAACCCGGTGAGGCTTATAGAGTGAATCTCACCTCCTTACTTCAATACAACATTAATGAAAAAATAATAATCCACAACATATAATAATAATGATAATAATAATAAATACAAATAACAAAACCAACAACAATAATAGCAATAACAATAATAATAATATACAAAATAACCAGTAGCCCTAAAATAATTTACAATTTAAAAAAAAATATACAGAAAAGATAAAAATAAAATGTGTGTATGTGTATGAAAACATGTTAACTTAAGCATAAGTACAGTATGTCAAGTCAGGTTCATCAAGAATATCCTACAATTATCTTTGAATTGATTTACAGAAGTAGACTGGGATGAAATATGAATATATCTGTTCCATAGTTCTGCTCCTCTGTATCTCATAGAGAATCGACAGAGTTCAGTAAGGAACTTTGGGAGATGTAACCAATTAGCCTGTCTTGTGTTGAGTTTGTGTACTTCACTGTTAAACTGAACAAATGCTTTACAGGGCAAAGAAAACTGATGATGCTGAATTATATTTTTGAAAATAAATACACAAGTTAGATATTTGTTTAAGTTAAAGACTGATAAGATATTCAGTTGTTTGAACAGAGGGTCTGAGTGAGCAGACCAGTCACTGTATGTAGCAATTCTGCAG
>CAEMYA010000003.1:3616762-3631884 GCA_903131615.1 Diplodus sargus | reverse complement strand
GCTGGATACGGCACACAAGAGGCTTCTTCCCCTGGTTGCCTCAGGAGGGAAAATATTGCTTGTGATGTCGACGAAGTGCTCTGGCCAGACCCAGCCCAAAGTATTGTGTACTGTAGTACAGTGCATTGTAGGCTGTATACTGTACAGCAAACAAATTGTCTGGCCCTGAACATTGTGCTTTCCATTTGTTTACAGTACTGACTGCTAGATTTTGACTGGTTGCAGGTTCATATCAACAAAGAACACGAATTACAGTATCACAGGAACAAAGGACATGTTTGTGAGATGCAGAGTACAGTACTGTAAAAATAGGGGTACAAGGAGGAGGAGGAACAAAAAAAAATTGCAAAGAGCAAAGCAGAGTATAATTTCTGATCAATTTTGAGCTACTATGATAAAACATGTTTTCATTCATCAAAAGACAATGACGGAAAAATTGTTTTGAGATTAAAAATGTATTTCTCCCTGAGAACTATATGTTTTTGAACAATGTGTTTTCTATTTTTCGGTGTATTGTTTACTGACTGCTTAAGAGTGTATATCACTCTGATCACTTTGTTTATGATTTGAGAGCAGTGCTTGGTTTTGAGCAGAGGTAAATCTGTTTTGAGGCGAAAGTTTCATTTTGCATGAGGAGTCAGAGGTTTTGTAAATAGTGCTTGAAGCTGAGATTTTGTGTTTAATGTTTTCAGAAAATGGAGCAAGGTTTCAGAAATTGTGCTTTAGAAATTGAGAAAAACTGTAATAATAGAAAGATATCACACCACAGAATACATCCCCTGATTGGCTGTTGACAGCAGTGTCAATCACACCTGTAGCAGTGGATGAAGTCTTCACTGCAGCAAGGCTGAGAGCATCAGAGCAGCACACAGAGCCAAAGCCGCGCTCCATTTCCATCACAGTTCTCTTTTTGCAGTTTGGTCAGTGAGGTCATTTTGAGACTCAAGTTAGTAAAGGTTTGTATCCTTCCATGCTGTTATCCTGCGCTGATCTCCGTACGGTAACGCAGGTGATAAAAGCTGTGTCAGTGACTCGACTGACAATTCAGGAGCTTCTGGACTGATGATTCCAATAGTCATCGTTTAGGGAGCAGCCAAACTGATTTCCCTTGTCAGTCTAAATGTGTTCAATACAACTGTGTTGCTGCAGTAATGACGGCGTCGCCACAGAGCTCAACAGTAAAATTAGGTGACAAATGAGCCTATTCACAGGAGTTCCATACCCTCAATAAAAGATACAATGCTGTTTAACCTCCGGGTCAGGGTGTGTCACTGGCCTTATCAGCAGCCAAATTGAGTCTTTGAAAAAAGAAAGAAAAGAAAACGTGGAGATGGAAATTCTACAGTATATGAATAATGAGCTGTGATTGCACAAAGTCTTAGGTTTCCTGTGTCCCTCTTCTGACTCTTACAGGTTGTGATCTCGGTGTGATAATAACGCAGAAAGACAGAGTGAAGCAGGTTGTTCTCCACTCCAGACGTGTGCTGGTTTCTCAGATAAAAATGTCACCATCCTTTTGCTGGATCAGTACCTCAACATTAAAACACTATGTATAATATATGAAATTATAATAATATTATCATTGTTTAACTCAGAATACAAAGCAATACATCTAAACAACCTGCTAAAAAAACTAAATAATTAAGTCAGACAATCTAAAGCTTGGCACCTACAAGCAGTTTGACTCAACTGTTGGACCTGTTTGTGAACATCACTCATGTCCCTCAGACAGAATCAGCTCTGTCAGCGAGGCTGAGTATCACACTCACACAAAGTTTTCAGCCACAGTGGCCTTCTACGGTGGTTGCTTTTGAAACCTGATGCCCAGGCCATTCATGTTCGACACCGTTTAAATATTTTAAATGGGTCCGTTGTGGTGCAATTACTCGACTGTTGGACAAACACCAGTTCATCCATCAAGCTGCTGATGGGCAGATTGCAGCCAGGTTGCACTTGACCCTCCTCACTGCAAAACACACAAAAATCCTGTTAGGATGGGGTCTCTTCAACTTCACGGGTGAGGGAAAAGCAGCAAATAGTAAACACTATTTATTATTTCTAATGCTACATATACCTGAAAGGTCGATGTACGATCCTGAAATCAGGTCGAGGAGAGGAACAGCGTTGAAGATATATATAGGATCTCAGCCTTTATAGCTGTCTCCACAAAACAAGACAACATACACAAAGGCTATCTCACACAATCACAGATGAACATGCACACACACATGCACAAAGCAACCACACATGCTGAGGGGGCACTAAGCACACGCTCGGACCAAATCGTTCAGATGACTGCTTTGTCATTGTGAGCCCACCTGAAAGAGCATTGATGCAGAACATGTTACTGACTGCTTTTCTCCTCTGGTTGAATTTAAACATATGAAACAAACTATGAATGTGAACAAATAAATCAGACTCAGAACTCAGATAATTCTTCAATTTTCTTTTGTGTTTGTTTGTTTTTCCTTTTTGGCACTTTATCTTGTATTAATATATATGTATATGTATATATGTGTGTGCGTATAGATAGATAGATAGATAGATAGATAGATAGATAGATAGATAGATAGATAGATAGATAGATAGATAGATAGATAGATGGATAGATAATAATTTCTAATCTGGACTAAAAAGCATAAATTGTTGTTAATTTGTGTGGTTTTATATTGAAGCGTTATGAGGTTCAGCAGGTAAACAGTCAGGCAACAATGTGCATTCTCAGTTCTTGCATTTTTAATTTTGTTACTGTGAAATACATTGTGCTCTACAATGTTCCCACTTTTTTCATGTGCTTTATAATGTTTAATATTTATGAGGTAAAAATGCTCTTTTAATTTGTAAAATCCCTAATTATTACTAATTATTTTTTCATAATCCGAGCAGGGCAGGCACAATTAGCTCAGGGAGTCTCTTAAACAAAACTGGAGTCCTGGTTTCATTTTTAATCAGAACACAAACACTGTTCTTCTTTTATCCAGTAAAGCTGCGACAACTCACTGATGAATCAGTGTCACCTATTAAATTAAACACCACTTATTTTGATAATCAGTTCATCATTTTGAGTGATAAAAAAAATGTAGTATGAATAAGAAAACAATTCTCTGATTCCATCTCCTTTGTGCACAAAATAAAACAAGACATTTAGGAAACACTGATTGAAATTTTGATTCATTTTCTGACAACTTCTGTGATTGACAAATGGGCAAAATCATTAACAGATTAGTTGACATTAGTTGGAGACCTACTGGCCAGCAGCCACCATTAAGTTTTAGTTTAGTCTCTCCTAACACAAGTCGTGCTTTGTTGTCATTCGACTCCACAGTGTGAGCACATACAGTACAGTTTGCTGTCACAGATTCAACAGTGTATTTGCTATGAATCCAAAGGCTCTTACAGTTTTCCAAAGTCAGGAAGTGACCCTCAGAAATGCTCATGGATAAAAAGGTTTGAGTTGAACTGAGAAAATTCAATATTCATCTCTAAAATATTCATCTCAGTGAGAAGAATGTAATTATGTGTAAGATGAGTCACAGTTAAAATAGTTTGAGTGCATTTGGGGCTGAGCAGAAGGAATAATGTCATTAGTTAAATAATAAACTTAACACAGAGACAGAGAGCTGCCACAGCGCCGTCTCAGCTTCACACTCGTCACAGCGGCTGCTGCTGTCTTCTAGGATAAGACCCCATCACTCAGAGGTGTAAGACAACACCTGACAGGAAACAATATCTCGGCACATGGTCTGAGGCTGCTCTCATACATTCATGCCAGTGAATGTGGCGTTCACAGTTTCCCCTCTGCATGGAAACCCAACGCTGCCGTACCGCACACTGCTGAACCCTGAAACTCAATCTCCCAGGTCCCAGAAGGTACCTGCCCACTCCTTTACAAACAGCACTCCTGTCGCAGGGCTGCGGATGGAAAAGTTGTCAGCAACAGTTGTGTTTGCTGCTATAGACAAACGGTTCTTTTACATCAAGAAAATGTCAGTAGACCTTCTGCCAGACAAATGCAGCATGACTCAGGCCAGTGACCTCCTCAGGGGAACATTTACCAGCTTCTGCACTTAGATCCAGTGGCGCTGACCTTGGACTCACTCCCCTGGCGTACTCCTTTCACTCTCAATTTATAACATTTGACAGTCAATGACATTGGATAGATGTGTTGTAAATGATGGATGTAGCATTTTTCAGTATTGCTGTCATATTTATCTATGTCTGAGATGATAGATTTACGCAGAAAACAGAGATAGATATTTAAAGAGACATACAGATGGATGGATAGATAGTTAGACCAATACAAAACAGATGAATTCAATAAATGCAAACAAACTAACTTATAAGATCAGTTCTCAGAAAGAGTGAGTGGAAAAGAGGGCTGGAGAAAGAGAGAGAGATACAGCAGCACACTCACAGCCAAGTTCCATCAAACCATCAGCAGTTTTTATTGGATTCATCTCACCGCTGCTTTGGAGTCGGGAGGCTTAAGCAGCTTGTTAGTTTCAAATCTTTCCGCACACAAAGTGAGAAGAAATCACAGCTTGTGTTGTCGGAATAAGGTGTTATTACTCTGATAAGACTGTCCTGAGTGTGAATTCAATCCAAATGTGTTTCACTTCTCACAGCGTCCTTACAAACAGCAAGGAAAAGGGCATTAGGATATTTTACAGTCCAAGGGCTCATTTTTGGTTTCTTTATGTACAAAAATAGTCTGTTTCAAATAATATAACTGTCACTGGCCACATATGCGCCTCCTCCAAGTTGGCATGGATGTTAAGCAATACAACCACTAGAGGACACATCTCAGGGTACATGTACCTCCACTTTTCCTTCACCACTGTCCAACTCACATTTAAATCCTGTCCAATCACATCCCAGCTGGTCTGAAGTGACTGTGAGTCTCTGTGCCTGGGTGAAATAACTGCCTAACATCTCTTCAAAAAGTATTTTTAAAACTTCGTCCTCTTGAGGTCATAAAGGTCACGTCACGCTTGAACTATTGGCTACGCTGCTTCATTGTCGCCCACGACTAGCGAGGGTACTGCTCCTTATCTGTAAGCTTTCATATAGATCTGTCCACAAATATGGACGGAAGACTTTCCATATTTATAGGCTTATCTAACACTGACCATAAATTAATCATAAGAAAAACCTTAAAGGGGCATTATGTAGTTTTGGAGATTAAATTCAAACTCAGAATTTGAATTTTTAAAATATCAAAGAGGTAATAGTACAAGGTAATTGTTTGTTTCATTTGTTTATGAATATATAATCAGTCAGTGAAGATCTTTCTCTTCTGATTAAAATTTCTTCCCCAAAACTATATAGTGCACCTTTAAAAAGTGGCACCAGTGCACTGAAACTTGCTTGGGATTTGATAATTATAAATTATCCTAAGCAACAAGTATGCTGATATCAATAAATCTGTGCTAGGCCAATATCAGCCGACCAATATATTGGCCAGGCTCTACTTTCCACTTTCAAACCTTTTGGGACGCAATATTTTTAAAAGACATAAAGTGCCATCTCTTGTCAAAATGTCACATCTCACATGCTCAGAGCTGCACTCACAGACCCAGAATAGAGCCTCTGACAGATCTTCATCCATCTCTGACACTTCAAGGTGTGAGAATGGAAAGAGGTCAGGGGTCAAAATGTCTAAAACAGGCCAGGCCTCATCTGTAGCCAGCAGGTCGGGCACCTCGGTGTCGGGGCCTCCCACGATGTGTAAGTGTATCCTCGCGGCCAATCAACGCAGGCTGTCTCCAAGGTAAGGTGGAGGTGAGTCTATTTCAGTTTGGACACCAAAAAAAAGGTGTTTTCTCTGCTCGTGTGGTGCAAGAGACCAGACAGGTGATTGACTGTGTCCTTTTCAAATACGCTCATCCCTTCACTGCAGGCTATGCAGATTGCTCCCCTACACAGCTTTCTTCAGACGGTGATGCATGATAGCCCGAAGTGGTCGCACAGCTGGGTCACCGCCGAGCACCTCCCCACTCTGACACATTTGTGAATAGCAGTCCAGTTCATTCTATTCGAGCTGTGCGATTCAGTCACCTGCCCGAGCAGCTCACTCTTACATTTATACGGCTCGGAAAGAGGGAGAAGAAAGGCAGTGATCTCACTGACATCTGAATTAGTCATGTGATCGGTCTCGCTTCACTCGTCAAGAGAGATCAATTGAAGTGTATTCCCCAAACTCCCGAGGATGCTGGGAGCAGAGGAGCAGGGTTGTAACTACAGGGGAGTGATACAGGAGGGAAGAGAGGGGAGGATGGTTTCAGTATTGAGAAGCACTTGGGTGAAGTGTATGAAGGGAAATTTCGTTTGTTGTCATGGTAACAGGCAGTGTGGTCTGTAGCAAAAACATATCCCGAGCACAGAGGCTTGATCAGGATCCAGCAGCTCCTCTCAGCACAGCTCCCCTCCTCCATTTTGAACGTGGGAACGCTGATTGTGTTGCAAATGTTTAATGATCTGTGATGCTCTGAATCATATGAAACATACAGATAGGCAGAGCCGAAGAGAAACAGGGACAATTTCATGTAAAACTGTGCTGTGGTGCAATCAGGGTGGATGTCAGCTTCAGAAATGGGAGGTGAGTCACTGAATTGTTGAGGGGAGCGAGAAGAGGACGTTTCCTTTTATGGTTTCTGCGATTTCAATGCAGCCGTGCATAAAAGTGAGAGAAAAATAAGTCAACAACAGTAATATGTACAGTAAGGCTGATACTGAGCGGTCAGATTTAAAGGTGTAACTTGTTCTGGCAGTCGGAGGAATAAAACCACATAACCATGGTTGTGGACAGCGTTGGGTGGGGCTCAGTATTCTCACTGCCTTCAGTCAATGTAATCCCTTAAGTCATCTAAAGCTTTATCCTGCATATTGTTGCAGGGTCTCTTACTTCACTGTAAGGATGAATGTAAGGGTGTGAGGAAATATCAGCAGTATTTACATTATTGATTAAGTACAAGAAAATATTCAGAATACATTAATTAGTTGGAGTCGACCCTCAGGTTACATCAGTTTTGGCCAGTCTGTAAGGCTTTTAGTAATTGAGAGGGAATACTAGTTGTTCACTCACATTGTGGTTTTAATGAAGACACCTGCCTGTCACTGGTCTAAAATCATTAAAAAACACAAGTTATTCAGTAATTTGTAATATTTTACTTACTTTCTAAAACCAACAAGTGTGGTTACTAATTAATCAATTACTTCAACTATTAAATGAATCACAAACTATTTTGATGAATTATTAATCGGTTAGTCAGTCAAACTTCATTCCAGTTTATTAAATGTGAATTTTCTTCAGTTTTTTTTTTTTCCATGACAGTAAAGTGAACATCTTTAAGTTGTAGGAGAAGAAGACATCATCCTCCTCTTTGGGTTGTACGCTGACTGAAATGTTCACAAACCAAACTGATAATTGATTGAACACACACACACACACACACACACACACATTGCACTATATAAATGACAAACTGGAAACTGGAGGTCATTTTTAAATCTATTATGGGATATTTCATTAATGCCACAAATAAAACTACTCGTTTGCCCTTAAAGGATGTCCTATTACCTTAAAAATAATATTTGCCGTAGGACTTTTTCTGCAAGATTCCTGTATGAATGTAATTATTACATCAAATTACAGAAACATGCACTCCAAAGGCTATTTTATTATGAAGTAGTAGTGCAATAACACCACCTTTTCTCTGTTGGATTTTGACTTAGAGGAAATTTAATAGAAAAATAAGTTAATTGAATCAAGGTCAGGAATAAAAGTCCTGGGATCAAAAACTCAGGTTGTTTGTATGGATTTCCTTAACGTGTCCTCGATCAGTCAGAAGACATGCAGATTAAATGATTGTCTGTCTGTATGTCCATTGGGATGTTCCCGAACAGGATTAATGGATATAAATGATGGACAGGTGGGTGAAAACTATCCTCAAACAAGTGTCAAACATTTTCAGGCTGGAAATGGAAAATAACCTGACAACTGACAATATTAAGTTCAGGTTTGGATGGGGATTAATATGGAATTAGGAAAAGACAGGGATTTAGTTTACGGTTTAAAAAGTGAATGTTGTCAGCGGAGGTCGTCAGAAGTGTAGTATGACAAATGTGTGTGTCTATGTGTGTTTCTTTGAGGAAGAAGAGACACTCTATCAAAAAGCAGTTTCTGTTTCTCTACAAAGATCCTCCGTGCGAGATCTGATGAGAGACTGACAACTCTCAGACTTCACTGTGAATGTGGCAAACAGAGAGACTCAGAGACGCTTTTCCTTCAAGGTGCACACCAGAAAAACACACACACACACACACACACAGAGAGAGAAAGGAGTGAGAGTAAGTGAAGAAAGCAGCAGACCTGCCTGCCATTCACTTTTTGACTGGAATCTCCTGCACAACCACAGCTGTAAACTGTCAGAAGTCTTGGATTGTCTGTGGGCGGAAAAAAGAAAAAAAAGCCACACGTCTCCGTTCTTTTCAAGAAAACAGCACTAAAATTAGCATGACCTTTTTAAAATCTTGTTTTTTCAGGCACAAAAATAGAAATCAAATGGCTCACAGGGAAACAAAAGCCTTCCCCATTCTGAACATCACACAGTCTGCGCCTGGGAGCTCAGGCTTTGCATAAAATGAGCATTGATAAATTTAGCAGTGCTTACGTAACTCACACTCAGTTTGAATCTTACTGATGAGGCAGAAAAAGACTTTTATTTCATTTCAGCTTCAGCCACTGTTGATGAATATTTGCAGCAAAGCCGCCAACATGCAACAGCAGTAACAGCAGCGTTTGACAAGGAAAAGGGGGATCACTGAGCTGATGGACGCCAGGCTGAGAAGGTAATGTTATAGAAATGTTTGTCTGAAATGAACCCCGCCCCCCAACCTGCAGCCTCCACATGAATATCAAAATCCATAAACCCCTGAGAAGATGTCAGTCTATGTTGGTGGTACCTGTGTTCAACTTCCACTATGTAGAGTAAAAGCTTCTGGCTGATCTTTCTGGAAAAAAAAGAAAAAATGAAACGAAATGAATGCACTCTGTTAATATTCAAAGAATCGTCACCAAAGAATGGCTGTTTTACAAATAGCTCTGACAGTAAAAAGAAAAGAGCCTGTCAGTTCTGCAGGATGTGTTCTTTTCTCTTCACTGCGTCTGGAGGCAAGAAACACTCAGATGCACTGAGGCACGATGGTAAGAGATACCCATCAAAAGAGTGCGTCAGCCAAGGAAACCACTCTCCGTCACTTTGGATGGGCAATTCTGTTTCAATCTGAGTAGTGCGTAGTAGACATCCACAGTCACAGACCCATATATTGTATAAATTCAAGAATCAGGTGATGTATTTCAGTCATACACTCTCCTGACTTGGCATCTGCGTTTGGTGGTGAGGGCAAATGTGGAAATCAACAGCACCGCTGCAGAAAAGCGAGTGTCAATTCATCTCATCACCAGGAAGCAATTACCTGTCTCTAGACTGTTGCTTAGCTGCTTCTCTGCTCCACAGAAACATCCAGAGACTTGAAGGGAGAACATACTGAAGGGCTGCACACAATCTCTTCCAATTCTCCTCTGGCAAAATGACCACCCAACCATGCCAAATGTGGATCAGGAGCGAGAGAGAGAGATGAACATAACACAAGCAAAAGGAATTCTGGGTAATACAATGCCAGTGATAAGCCTTTAGATACTCCACTGTCCATTTTGTTCAACATGAGCAGACACTGTGATGGTTGCAGGCCCGCTGAGCACTAGGTGGATAGAACAGTTTCTCCCCCGATGATGCAACACCAAGAGAGCCGTGCAGCCTCAAAGTGGAGTGAGAAGAGCTGCAGAGAAAACTTCAGCAAGGAAATTATTTTAATTCTTTTTTTGTGATCAAATGTTTTTATTCAAACAAGAATACAAGTTACAACCAAAAAATATGACTCATTAATGGACAATAGAGACAATACAAAATTGACTATAACAGCTAAACAATGGTAAAATAATAATAGTAATAGCCTTGCAGCTCAATAAGGTGCAAGCAAAACCAAACCAAAAGGACACACACACAATGCAAAAAAGCATTAAGTAAGGGAAGAGCTTATCTCATAAGTTCTTTCAGTGAATCAGCTGCTGCGCCATTAATTCTAGCAGTAGACAGTTCTAGATAAATTGCATTTAGGAAGGTAAATGCCCAGTGTCTGATGGTAAGAGAATGGGGAGGTTTCCATCATAAGGTTATCAACTTCTTGGCAGCTGTCAGGCCAGCTAGCTCAGTGCGCTTTTTAAGTTTAGTAATATTGACCTCTGACAAATCAATTTGGACAGGTATAGTCACTGGTATGGTCACTGACACCAAATCAGAAAGCTTGGCTGCCATCATGGACCAGAACTGTGAGACTGGAGGACAATTCCACATCATATGCAAAAAAGTGCCAGAGGCCTTCATAGAACATAGGCTACACAAGGGATCAGCTATCAACTTCATACATTGGAGTTTGCGAGGGGTCAAATATGTTCTGTGTACATAGTTAAAGTGGATCTGCTGGTAGTTGGGGTTGCGGGAAGCTCCTCTAATATTTGCCCAGACCTGGTACCAATCAAAATCAGAGTCCAAATTAGATCAATCATACCTTCTGTCAAGTGGTAGTTCATTATAGGAGGCCTCCAGGAAGAAATGATAAAGAGCAGATACTATACCTCTCTTTTTAATTCGAGTGGCAAATAGTTTGTACAGTGGGTGAATAGGTAATGGTTGGTGTCCCGGAGCACTATGCGCCTGTAAAGATGATCTAAGATGCAGATAGAAAAAGAATGAGTTTGCAGGGAAATTATACCTGTCTCTACTGTCTTGAAAAGTGCGCAGCCCAGTGTCACTATATCAAAAGTGCGAATATTACTGTTACTCCAGGTAGAACACAAGATTGGTCTCCCTCCGAATAACAGGCCATGGTTGTTAAAGATCGGTGTAAGTGTATGCCACTTACAGGAGATTTTACACTGAAGCTCAGCTGCATGCCATGTCTGAATGAGTTATGAAACTATTGGGCCAAAACGTATCCGGCATTGTTTATTGGACATGTTAGCATAGAGAACCTCCTGCAAGTTCCAGGGTCTCACACAGTTTTCTTCTAGCTTAGACCAGGAAACTAAGGCATCAGAGTCACGCCACACAAGTTTGGTACAGATAAGCCACCACTGGCCACTCCTCTTTGTGTGGTGGACAGTTTGAGGTGCAGTCGCTTTCTGTGCTAAATTAATCAAGACACACTAGAATATATTGTGTTCCAATAATTGACAGGAGGAGAGAGGGGAATCACTGAACTGATAAAATTTATCCTGGATTTGTATTCCGAGGTACTTAAAATCCTGGACAACTGGTATGCCAGCTGGAAATTGCAACCCTTTAGCTGAATCATTAAGGTGGAGTAACGCGGATTTGGTCCATTTGATCTTAAAACCTGAGAGACAGCCAAATTCTTCACAAATTACGACAGTAAGTTAGGTGTAGATTGTAATGGCTTCTCCATAAAGACCAACATGTCATCAACATATAATGACAGGTGGTGAGTGTCATGAACTGAGATAGGATGTACAGTGGGGGACTGGCGAATCATCTGAGCAAGAGAAAGTGCAAAAAGTGCCGGAGACAGGGGACAGTCCTGTCAGGATGATCTGGTAACAGGGAACAGCACAGAGGAGAGTTGGCCAGTGAGTACCAGAGCTGAGGGATTTGAATACAGGACCTTTATCATACGAATAAAGTTTTTTCCAAAACCCATTTTTTCTAAAAACACCCACAAAAAGGACCACTCCAGCCTATCGAAGGCTTTCATAGCGTCAAGGGATAACACTGCAGCTGGCGCTGTTTTAGAGCTATATTGACATCTCTTGAAAAACTGCCTTTGTCTATAGATTTCATTATTATGTCTGGAAGTAGCGAGCCTAGCATGTCCCAGAATTCCACATATACCTCTGGAGGTATTCCATCAAACCCTGGAGATTTGTTTATTTGCATGTCGAGAGCTGCTGCCTTAAGTTCTTCCAGCGATAAGGGTGCGTCAAGTCGCATAGAGTCAGCAAGGAAGTTCTTACACTTATCTCTATCCAACTGTATCTCTGATTGATATAAATTAGAGTAATATGTGCGAAAGGTCTCATTCACCTGCTTAGGATCAGTCAGAATTTGGCCTGTTGTAGACCTGATGGAAGGAATGTCAGCAAAGTACTTGTTGGTCCTTATTTTGGAGGCTAGGAGATGGCTGGGTCTAGACCCCTGAAAATAGTAACGCTGTCTAGTCCTATGTATCTGGAATTCTGACTGTTGTTTTAAAATATTAATAATTTCTTTTTTAATGATTTCCCATTGTAATTCAACCTGTTGGGAATAGTGATTCTGTAAGTTCAAATCTATTATTGCCAAGTCAGCTTACAGAGCTTGTAATTTGGCTGTTCTATCGTCGCGCAGATCTGAGGCGAAACGGATGGTGTTGCTTCGTATAAGCCCTTTGACCGCATCCCATAAAATCCTGGGGTCATCGACTGAGTCTAGATTAAAGTCCAAAAATTCCTTTATTTGGGACGAAAGCTGAGATTTATAATCATAATTTTTTAACAATGTGGTATTAAAGCGCCACCTAGCAGCGCGTTTGGATAGGCAGCCCAAGGTTGCACAGCAAAATACTACTTTGTGGTCTGATAAAGCAATAGGTAGCAAGGCAGCATCATTGATTCTTTGAAAAAGTTGTGGTGAAGTGAAAAGAAAATCTAGCCGTGAGAATGATTATGTCTGGCTGAAAAGAAGGAATAATCTTTCACTGTTGGGTTAAAGGAACGCCATACAACTATTAGGCCAAGGGTCTTGGCCCATGACTGTAAAGCTGAAATGACTTAAATTCTGTGTTGTTTTCGTAGGTAGTGTAACAGATTTTATCAAAAAAAAAAAAGATAGGCTGACACATTTTACGATTATACTGGCTGTTGTATTTTAGCAAAAAAGGACACAGGCAACTAAAAGCATGGAAACCTGGAAAACAGATGCAGCAGGTTAACACAGGTGAGACGATGCCAGTACACTTGTGTGATGTATTGCTATTACTATATGAGTCATTATTTTAGTGGGAATGGTATTTTTTGCATTTAATTTTCACTGAAAGAAATATTAGAATGACGTGTTTCTTGCAGTATGTTGTGATAAATCACACATGCTTCAGAAAGTTGCAGCTCCTGTGACCTACACATTGCACTTGGCCATATTGTAAATGTGATAATATTCAGATTAATTTTGCAGCCCACAACCACGGCTATAGAAAGGACTTCAGGGGCTCCTTGGTGTAGCATGGAACAACATAACCAATGTAACACCCACGTGGGCTGTTCTTTACTGTTGAACTGATGTTTGTATCGACACCTGCTACTTGTGGATTTTTCATATTTGATTTTGTGTTTTTTGTTGTCAGTACAGAACAACAATTAATGCAGTTTGTGTCATTTATTCCTTTTTGTATGTATTGATGAGAAGCAGACAAGAAGTCTGAGGAGAGAGAGAGAAGGATTCAGCTGACGTCCTTGTTTCAAATGGTCTGTTGTTCACCTGGTGCTGCTTTCAGTTTGTTACTGACCAGTACTTGAATACGCAGACGAGAACTTGGAAAATCAAACATTTTAGTCAGTTTATCAAGAAAAAATGCAAAACGTCTTGTTTTTTGCTTTCACAAAATTGTGAATATATGCAACTTATTAACCTTTTTGATTCTCGATTCCCCTCGGCCTCTGGAAACTTCTGATTCTGTTTCATAACATACAGGTCTGGCAGAATTTGTGACTGTTTTCGCCACTTTTCAGAGAATATGAATGATACAGAAATGTGTCTTTCCCTCGTGGTTAGTAGTCGGGGTGAAGCCATTTATTACCAAACAATTGTGTTTCCTCTTTTTAGATCATAATGATGACAGAAACCACCCAAATGACCCTGATCAAAAGTGTACATACCCTGGAGGTTTAGGCCTGATAACATACACATAAGTTGACACACAAAGGTTTAAATGGCTACTAAAGGTAATCATCCTCACCGTGATCTGTTGGCTCCTGATGGAAGCCTGCATGTTTCCTGCAGTGCTGCACTGTCGTTGCTGGATTCCAGACCATGGGGAAGGAAAAGGATTATCAAAGGATCTGCGGGAGAAGGTAGTTGAACTCACAGCTGACATACAGGACTCTGAAAAAAATAAACTTTTTGGCCACAACAATGAACGCTACATTTGGAGAAGAGTCAGATGAAAATAGCACCATTCCTACTGTGAAACATGGAGGTGGATCGCAGATGTTTTGGGGCTGTGTGAGCTACAAAGACACAGGGAACCTGGTCAAAATTGATGGCAAGATGAATGCAGCATGTTATCAGAAAATACTGGGGGAAAAATTGCGCTCATCAGCACGGAAGCCTGGACGTTCCAACATGTTCCAACATGACGACCTGTCATTGGCTACAGCAGAAACACATGAGGGTTCTGGAACGCCGTCTTAGTCTCCTGACCTCAGTATCATTGAGCCACTTTGGGGAGATCTCAAAGCCCAAAGATTTACGGGAGGTGGAGGCTTTTTGTCAAGAAGAATGGGCAGCTTTACCATCTGAGAAAATAAAGGGCCTCATCCAAAACTACGTCCAAACACTTCAAGCTGTCATTGGTGTTGAAGGGGCAACACATGGTATCAAGAACCAGGGTATGTAAACTTTTGATCAGGGTCATTTGGGTAGTGTAGGAAAGGAATGGTATATATCATATATCATATATGGGCCTCACATGGATGGCACCATAGATATATAAATGTAGGAGACAATACCTTGATAGTAATGTGATAATCAATGACTGGTAATTAATTATACTTTATACTTTAAAAGTTATACGGGGCACCACCCTTTTATTGATTTTATCCGAATAATGAAAGGGACATTTTATTCAGAACCAATTATACGATTGGAATATCAATTTAATCAGTTTGTTAAATTTCAAATTTATATTTGATCTCCTATTCTGAAGCCGTGAATTCTTTCCACGATCCCATCGATTTCCCACTTCAAATTAAACGTGCACAGACAACGACATAAGATTAAATATGTTTATTA
>CAEMYA010000003.1:3579131-3610332 GCA_903131615.1 Diplodus sargus | reverse complement strand
TTAATTCCCATTGACAATAAAAATCAGTCTATAGGCAAGAATCTAAAGGTTTATTAATTCAATTCAATTCAAATGTGCTTTATTGGCATGAATGCCACAACAAAAATAAAGCTGTGAGTGTGTGTGTGTCTATGTGAAATAATAATTCTAATAATAATAACCCTAACAATAATAATAAACAATCAAGTTATCAATTTGTGATGGAAAATAAATAACAAAATGCAAACAAGACTCCTTCTAACCCTTTTTCTAAAAGTGTCTATATTTTAATTTAGTATAGTTTTCATATAAATTACACAAAACACAAGTAAAATATGATATGATTTACCTATTTCAGCCATAAGCGGTCATATTGACCACATCATTTTGCTGCTTTCATTGTCTCTCCAGTCTCTAACTTTGTTAACGGTCTCCAGCTGCGCTTCTTTGCGAATTTACTTGTAAGTTAATTATTATATAGTTGTATTATACAGCCTGGTTGGAACCATGAGCAAACAACAACGGGAGTTCCGCTCCGTGAAACAGCGAGCGGAGCTGTTGACTCTGACTGTGTATCAGGGAAAGCTGAGGAAGGATGTCTGCATCCTGAGCACCTGCACACAGGTGTGGGCAGCCAGAGTCTGTGATGTACCAGATGCGAGGGCGAGTTCGTCAAAGGCGGTACGGAAGATGGCCGGTGGCGGTCTTATAACATCCTCGACCTGGCTGGGATCAATGTCCGCATCTTCTTCAAGGAGCAGCAGCAGCAGGAGAGCCCGGAGGAAAGTCCTGCAGCAGCTGCAGAGAAGCTGAGGGCGGAATATGGAGGGGAAAGCGGCCGCGGCAGGAGGCACAAGGTGGCAGCAGCGGAACCAACCACCGCAGCAGCAGCAGACACGGAGACGGAGGCGGTGCCGGTCCAAAGAGCTGCGAACGGAACCAAACATCGGACACTAGAAATGCCACAAGCCCATGTGTAACTGTGAGGAGAGCGGAGGAAATCTGCAGACTGTGATCACAACGGCTCTTTGTTTATGTTTTAGATCAGATCGTTTCCAGCTTTTTCTGTTATTATTATTTTCTTAATTTATATTATTAACTGTTAAAAATAAAATGTTTCGTAATCAAATAAGTTACTTTTGATTGTTAATTTCCTTGTTCTGAGTTTTCTCTATAATTATCGTGTGCAATAGATTTACTGTGTGCGACGATATGAACGGGCGGGGGATCCGTTGTGTGTTGGAGGAGAGTCAGCAGCTGGATTTTGCACCCACGGTAGTATAAGTAGCCTATGTGTATAGGCAAACAAACAAATAAACAACAACCACTACGACCAGTATTCATTGTATTATTACATTTGTGGGAAGTTATTACAATAAAGATTTTCACGTCCCCACAAACATAATAGTTATGTGTGGGAAATCACGTGTTACGTTTGTAGTAGGCAGCGACAGCATAAGGAGGTATGTCATGGTGTCATCACACATTACTGATTTAATCTTATAATTGTCTAAAACATTCAAATGATTTTATTATCATACTACATTTTCAAAACCATGTTCATTCCAATATTTATTTATTTTTGGGGGAAATTGTTCCAAAAAACAAACAAACAAACAAAAAAACTCTGAAGGCCCAGGGCCCCTATTGGCTCTGGGGCCCTGGGCACACGCCCACTTTGCCCATGCGGTAATCCGTCTATGGCGACAGGCAGCCACTCAAACTTTCTTGTTCTCGATGAAATGTGAAGGACGAGGAATGTCAAACTGAGGCAGATGGAGCCCAGTCCCTAAAGCCCACGTAACTAATCTAGGTCTAATGATATGTGATGTTAAAATCTCCTCCCCCAGCTATTTTTCACCACATGTTTGGGTACATAAGACTCTTGACCTCTGTCTTTCACAGATGCTGTTTCCACACGACAGGACGTGGCCTTTTGCTCTGCTTCCTCCCTGCATGTAGACGACACAGAGAATTTAAATGAACACTTGCTGCCAGCTTTACACTTTGGTTAATGTCCCGTCTGCACGTACTGCGGTCCAGGCATAGTCTTCCCCTATCATCACGTTCTTCATGCCATATAAATGTCAATGAGCCATCACCTGAAACACAGAAGGTGGTTTGAGTTTCAGAGGAGCTTTGTTTTCTAAGTATATTTACATGGAAACCACAGCACCAATTACCAGCAGGGGTAATCACCTAAATCAACTCTTATGGATAATGATGTTTACATGGTACAAGAAAAGTAGCTGCTCCAATAACACCATTTTCAATAATCCATTTAATAACTGGGGTACGAGCCTGAAGACAGAGCAGCTTTCACACCTCTTCCTCTTCCAAAATCAAATGCATAGTGCTACTCGAGTTAAATGTTGGCTGAGATGTGTTGTTCTGACAAACATCTGACAGACATATCAGGCTCAAGAGATTAGCTAGGTTGAGTAAGTGATAAGTGATTCATGGCAAGGTTTCTTGATAAATAAAAATAACAGATGGAGGTGAAGAGTGCCATTTCCTCCACTGAGACTGGTTTATTTTGGGCTTTCAAGGTTCCTAAATCAAAAGTCTCTTTAATTTTCTGCAGACCATGGTAGGTGACCGGCAGTTGAAGTACTTCCACAGCTTGCAGAGGAATTACTTTTTCAGCACAAAAGATGTGCAACTGTGTTAGAATATTTACCTGGTTCTTTCATAAAACGTCAAGGCTACAATACTGTGTACATAGAAACAAGGAGAGGATGGAAACATGACTTCATGTTGCATTTTGGTAAGAAACCCTAAGCATGATCACTGAGTCACTTTTGGATGAATTTGTATTATGAATTTAGTTCATTTCTGATTCTTGCCTCTGACTGGCTTCTTCTCTGTAGAAACATTTGCAGAGGTTTATAGCATTTCGAGCCATCAGCCATAACTATGGAAGCCCTGAATGGTCATGGATCAAATGTTTTATTTCCTCCCTTTTCCTGAGAAGTTGATTTTGAATGTTACATCATGGTCACAGAAAAAACAAATCATTATTTCCAGAGATATCGAGATAATTCATCTTGAGAAGATGACACAGTGCACACTCTGCTCTGATCTGTAAGGTGTGTGTGTGTGAGCTCCAAAGCAAACTGTGAATTTTTTCATGTACTGTTGCTATTTGAATGTTTTTTCTATTGCTTTGATTTCAGGGTATTTACATTATGGCTACAGTAGGGATGGTTGTAACAATATTATAATAAAGCACTTGTTTCCACACAGACATTTAAGAGTGTTTGTATGTGTTATGGATATAATAACAGGGTAAGCAGCTAAAATGTGTCCATTACAGACCGTGCAGAATGAAACATACAGTGATTTACTCAATGTTTCTGTTTCTGTCCAGTGGGCTTCAACCTCTCGTTGGCAAAGTACAAGTAAACTGCCCACATTGATGAATAAATGAGTAAGACTGAAGTACAGTATGATGCTTCGATCAGTGAGGAGTGGCCTCTGATCTGACATTTCCAGGTTGGCCCATTGTTACACTTGTCAAAATGCCATGGCATTGCTGATCTATTAAACATGAAGTTGTAAGTTCTGAGAGAAAACAACCTGCAAAGCATGCAATTATTAGGATTGTTTTCTTGTTTAAACAGGTCAATTTATCTCCTTATCTTAGGATAACAAAGCACATTTTCTCAAGAGAACAGAACAATTGAATCTGTTACGGCAAGAAAACGATCTTAATGATTGCATGTTTTGCCATTATGGGCTTCTGTACAACACAAACTGATGGAAAATCATTTCTCAGAAACAAAGTGTCATAACAACTGCCGCAACAAGAGGGCTTTGTCTCAAATGATCACTACTTTCAGGAGTTCAGTCTCTGTATGTATTGAACTGAATCATTATTTCTTATTACTGAATTTTTGAAAATGTTATGCAGTTTAATTCCTGCAGGATAAAAAAACTATATTTTGAAGAAATTATATAGTTTAATACAAAAAAGTATTTTGTCTGAGAAGAACTGAGATCTGATTCCTCATAAAACTACTTTGTTTGATGGAATTATTCAGATTTCTTTCAGACCTATGGGCAGTAATATCTTCCCCTGCAGCTGCATGCAAATATCTGTCAAAAACATCTGGGCCAATAAGTTCTTGGAGACAGAAAAACAGAACACGGTCGTCGTTCAGTCTTCAAAATGAAATCACCCTGATACAAACATTAAACTTTGTCCCTTGATACGATTCCTCCTTTTCTTCCACATCAACAACTAAGCAAAAAACAAATTACTCAGCACATCCAGTAATCTTTGTACTATAATTGGGTCAATGACAGATCAAGTACAAAACATCCCTCCCAAACAGAACCAGACTCAAGATAAGATTAATGCAGGTGTGTCGGTATCTATGCATATACAGTCAAGAAAAAACAGATAAGAGAAAATAATTTCTGTACCAAAATGTCAAACTAGGTTTGAGGTAACTAAGAAAAAGTGTTACTATTACATAGTTGGTCAACTGGAGAGCACTGACAAAGCTATAACATGTGCATCTTGTATCTTATAATATTTTTGAAACAAATAATGTTATCAGAATGTGCTCGGCTCGGGATGGGCGATATGGCAAGAAAACCATATTGCACATTTAAAGGCTGTATTGCAGTACACACATCTATTTATTTTTTTAACAATCTACTCACGTTTCTGCAATGTACCACATACCATATTGAAAATTGGATGATATGTGTCACATTACATTCAAACTAAATGCTTGTGATGTGACTTTCATATGATGGAGGTGATGGTGGTGGAGTTACAGACGCCAGGGAAGCAAGGGACCACAGTTCAAGACTGCGTTTCAACATTTGTAAGTGTGTAGCCACAGTTTTTGGACAGACCTCTGGAGGATTTCCAGCTGTAATTTTGGCAACCAAGTGAGTTTTTGTGCTCAACCCTAATGAGACCATGAGTACAGCGCTGCTAAAGTAAAGCTGCAGCGTATAGAAATGTTCACTTTCAACATAACACACTCACCATCCTCATTCTCTTATTCAGGCAGAATGTGGTGTTAACAGAGAGAGAGACACTGGGAGGACAGAGGGAGACAGGAACAGAGAGAGAGAGGTGATGTTTAATTTCTGGGCTGTCTTCATCAAAGGTGTATTCCTATCAACATAGGTGTAGTATGTTGATAAATGAATTCTGCTGAGGCAAGGCTGGGTGGAATGATAGAGCAATCTTTATTGAAACAGATCTCAAGCCTGCATCCGCACCAGAGTGCGGCCGCTCCCTGGTGTTCTCAAATCCTGGCAAAATTCTGCCCAATGCTTTGCCCTCTGCTCACTATCAGAAATCATATCGAGCCTTCGATCTTAGGAAATCTACCAATTACCACCATCCTTTTTCTGGTGTGCGGGCCTTGTTAGAGTCCATTTTCCATACACACCTACTTCTCCTAATTGGTCGCTTTGGTGGATTAAAGGTTACTGAACTTTGCCGATGTCAGCTAAAGTGGACAGGATGGTATCTCTATACTTAGATGAGAATGTATACGTTGAGTCAGCTCCGAACCTCTGGTGTGGGCCCCTTCCTATAGCTTATCTCTGATGCACACCTCAAAGCTGATTAACGGCTCCTGGTCATGTGGACCTTTGCAATGTCGCATTCCCACACTTGTCTACAGGGGAGTATCTGGTCCTGTCCCATCCTGTCCTGTTATTTTTTTTGTCTTAGAGCTCAGGATGTGTAAGAAACACTACAGTTGCAGTGCGCTGTGCGCCTGCAGCGGACATGACCCTCCCGTCTAGCCTCAGCCAGCACCAACACAGCAAGTCCCTGCTGGCTGGAAGCTCTAAATCATGCACATAAACAAATGCAGGCTTTCTCCAGTTGTTTGTATGATAAACTGTTCTTGCTGTGTTCACATTTACTTTTTATTATTTTTATTTCTTTCTGCATTTGTTGCAAAAATTCTATTAAAAGTTGTTTGTATCGACAAAACACTGGGTTTGATTTAACAATGTGACCAAACATTATATGATGCTGCATTTATACTCAGCTTTAATTTCATATACTTGTTAAGTTTAAAGTCTACTGTTAAAATCATTTAAATGTGTTTGCATAACTCCACAAATGTTTATGATCTTAATAAATGTGTTGGTATTTTTTTTCTTCTATCATTTAATTTGCTCATTTTTATATTTTAGTTGTGTTCTTGTGTTCGTTTTCCTGTTGAAACCCATTTCTCTGCTGCTGCAGTGATGGAATTTCCCCACAGGGATCAATACAGTTTCATCTCATCTTATCTTTATGAATCTGTGCACAAGGGCAAAACCTTCAGTAGCATAAAAGATCCAGTGACTGTGGAGTCAAGAACAGAGAGCTGACCAAGAAAACCACTGCATCCTCCTGTCCTGAGCTCTCTGTTTGTGTCCAGATAATCTGCATCAGCACAATGTTTCAAGGGGAAATGTAATGCCACGCAGATTATTTTTTCTTCAGTGTATCAGAGAGAACATTAATATTGAATATATTTGCAAATTATATACTGCCAACGGTCCTTCAATATTAAAGCTGCTCAAATGTGGTTAAATTAAGTTACTGAAGCTACTACAATCTTAATGAACGCCATCTTTCCGCTCTGTTATAATACCATTTCTCAACACTCAACTACAAGAACAGATTCAAGCACGACAGCAGCACAAAACAGTCAGAGATTACGTAAATTCTTAACAAATGCATAGTTTGTTTCCTGTTAGCTAAACCACTTATCCGGAACTAAAGTGAGTGCACCTGAAATGGCCATTATAATTGTCTGTTACATAGAAAGAGGACTAAAGGTCTGTAGCCACACTGGCAGCCTCATGAGCACCGTGATGCTCATTACACATCGGAGAATAATATGTTGTGATGGTTGAAAAATTGAGAAATTGCTTTGCTTTGCTGTCGTTACAGAGAAAGGACTGAACAACATACAGTTTGGCTCCAGAGGAAAAGGCCATGGTGTTACCAATATAAGCTTTTGGCAAGCCTTTCTTTTACAGTCCCCTAATTACCTAGTAAATTCATTGTAACAAATTTATGGTAACACAAAAGTGTTACTAGGTAATTATTACCAATGGTAATAAGAAAATAAATACAATACCTAGTAACACATTTTTGTTACCATATAATTACTGGGTAAATAGCTAGGACTGTAGTTACCTGTTAATTACCAGCAGTAATTACTATAAATAACCATATAGTTACTAGGTAAATACCCAGCATTTTGGCCATAGTTTCATTGTACTTACCTTCTGAGTAAGTACCCAATAACACACTATAATTTACCATATAGTTACCAGGTAAATGCCCAGTATTTTGGCCATAGTTTCATTGTATTTACTTTCGTATTACCATTGGTAATTACCTAGCAACACTTTTGTGTTACCATGAATTCACCAGGTAAGTAACTGGTAATTAAGGGACTGTAAAAGAAAGGCTTACCAAGCTTTTTATCATCTGCATGGTGGCAATCTCAGACTCAGCTTGGCAGCTCTACTTTGTCATCTTTAGCTCAACTTTTAGTCAAAGCAATACTTCAACATCCAAGCAGCAACTATACTTTAGGGTTCAGGCCCCTGAGTTGAGTCAAACACACCATTTACACCTGGTACTACCATGCAGTCTGTCCACACACTTCACTGGGATCAGGGAAGTTGCATGTTAATACAAGAGGTTCTTGTGGTGGGAGAGATATGTGATCAGATCAGACCACATCTCGAGGAAGTCTGGCTCTCATGGTGCTTGGGTCACAGAATTGATACAGATATTTGTTTTCAGCTGTTGATCCATTTTCGAGAATTAGCAAATGAGAAAGCTTAGAGGAATGTGAGAACTGACATGGTTTTCCATTCAGTTATCAATGTGCTGTAAAGAACAGGGTCAGGATTGTGGGAGGAGGAGGGGAGGATCCACTTTTGATGGAAGTGTCAGAGAGTCACATGAGGGGCAATTCTCTCTGCCTGAGGGGTTACAGAAAGGTAGCTAAGATGACATGTACTGTCCTAATAAAACAACAGAGGGTCAGTGTCCTGGGAAAGGCATGACTGACCCAAATCTCAGGGGTCATTGTTTTGGGAGGGAGTAATTACTAAGTGTCAAGTATGTGACCCAACTCTATTGTTCTTAAGTCAGTAACATTTGGAGAATGACGGAGAATGTTCTGGACCTTCTCTCCATGCAGCATGTATTAAAGAGATCTGATTCTTCACGCTGAGTCTAAAATTCTTCGGACAATTAGCAACTCTCCACCTCTCAAAAAAACCTCACAAATTTCCACCACATGAAACACAGCTCTAGTTATCAATTAAATGTCAGTTGTCTGCCATAAACGTGCCAAAAATGTGCGTTTTTCAACTGGATTGTGAGGGTAATTAAAGCAATGCAAGTGTAAAATGAATGACATACAGTAAGAAATAGTTGTGTGTGTGTGTGTGTGAGGGTGTGTGTTGCACTCACCTGTGCAACTGATTTGTTGTTAGGCATATATTGTATCCAGTCACAGAGAAACCTACATGCTGCTTCTGCAACAACCCAGGACAACTACACACAACATGTTTTACACAAAGAAACTAAAAATTAAAGTATTATATATGCCGAATTCACCATATATTGTACATTGTCCAGACGTTGTTTCACAGGGTTGATAAAGATTCCGGTAATTCAAATACTCACAGAACTTGGTCATCTTTTTTCGGCTCTTAGCTCTTAGCTTAGTCTCAGCTAAGCTAAGAGAACAGATTTTCTCTTATGAAGCAAAACACTTAGAGATAAAAACAAATCACCAACATTTTCATGCGGCCAATATGCAATTTATGTATTATCAGATTTTTGTTCAGGTAACAGAATTTCTGACATTTTGACCATTTTTTAAATCTGCCTTGACAACAGCTGCCCTAACCCTAACTCAGCAAGGATGGTGATGCTAATGACAGATCAAAATGTCAGATGTCCTCATCATGAAACAATTGTCCTGATTGTGGCATCACAGCAAGCTTCTAAACGAAATAAAAACAAATAGCTTTGACCGGACCATGGGTGAAAGCTACCCAAATTTTGCATAAAGGTCCAGTCGCATGCCAGATTACCTCAGCTATAAACCCAAGCCAATAGTCCTGATGGTGGCGCTACAGCAAGCATCTAAAGTTCAAAACATTGAAAATTCATAACAAATCAACCCGCTAGAACTTCACACTTTCATCAAACTGTAGCCCCAATACTAAAGAAACTTTTGTACATTTAAACCTATTAAAAATTACTAATTTTAAAAACACTAATAATTTATTGGATAAATGTCAATCTGGCTATCGCACTAACCACAGTACGGAAACTGCCTTATTAAAAGTAGTTAATGACCTCAGAGTTGCAGCTGACTCGAATAACGTTGCTGTCCTCTTTTTACTTGACTTGAGTGCTGCGTTTGATACTGTTGATCATTATTTTAATTTATCGACTTGAGAAATGGACGGGTCTTTCTGGTGTTGTGCTCGACTGGTTTAGTTCTTAGTTGTCTGACAGGAAATTCTTTGTGAGCCTAGGTGATTCTGTTTCACGGACTTTTGATGTTGAGCATGGTGTACCTCAGGCGACCATCCTTGGTCCGATCCTCTTTTCTTTATATATGCTCCCTCTGGGTAAATAAATCAGTTTTCATGATGTACATTATCATTGTTATGCAGATGATGTGCAATTATATATCTCCATTTCATCAGAGGACTCTAGTGCGTTAAACAATCTTTTTTCCTGTCCTACAGATATTAACATCTGGATGAACAAAACATTTTTTAAACTGAACGAACAGAAAACTGAGATTTTACTTGTTGGCCCACTAGAAGATAGGCAGAAACTTCAGTCAAAGTTTGGCAGTCTGTCCCAACAATTAAATCACATGTTACAACCCTAGGAGTGATTTTAGACTGACCTTAATTTTATACGCCATTTCAACAGTGTTGCGAAAACTTGTACACTTGTACTTGAAACACTTGTACATGCTTTTATAACTAGTCGTTTGGACTACTGCAATTAGCTTTTTACTGGTCTCCCTAGGAAGTCACAAAAGAAACTATAAGTTATTCAGTAACAGTAATCAGCTTGTAACATTGAAGTGGTTGCCTTTTTCATTTAGGATTGATTTTAAAGTTCTTTTACTCATTTATAAAGTCTTAAATAACCTAGCACCATCTTATATTGGCGATTTGCTTTATTTCTATACCCCAACAAGAATGCTCAGGTCCTCCAGTGCCTGTCTTTTAGTTGTTCCTAAGGTGACCCACAAGAAAACTGGTGAAGCTGCTTTTTGTTTTAATGGCCCAAAACCCTGGAACACTCTCCCTTTAGACCTAAGAATAGCGGACTCGGTAGCCATTTTTAAAAAGAAATTGAAAACATATCTTTTTAATTTGGCTTTTAATAGGGGTTGATTTTATATTTTATCACTGTTACTGCTTTTCTTTGTTTTGCTGATGATGTGTTGTGTTTACAAGTGTAGTTGTTTTTATTGTTTCTGATATTGCTTTGTTCAAGCACTTTGGGCTGCAGTCGTGCATGAAAGGTGCTCTATTATTATTATTATCTTGGTTAGGGATGAAGACAGAGATCTGATCTTTCAAGGATGACGAGAACCTTTGAAAAAAGGCAAGATGGAATGGTTTATTATCTGAATAGCGTATTCAGATACACATCCCTCTTGAATACCGGTTAAATGGGGTGTAAACAATGTGAGCATGCTCACTGATAACTGCATGTTATAGCAGAAGTCCACTTAGCACAAGTCAGGCAATGTTTCTGGAAAACAAATAGAAAAATGGGGGGAAGACTCCTAAAGCTGAGAGGAGTCACATGCCACCTCCATGGATTATTATGTGTCAGTCTATACCCCAAATAAATTCAGATGTCTTTAACTAACAACCAGTAATAATGTGCTGTATAGTCTATAATGCATTACAGAATCATCGAATGCTGAATGCTTTAAATCTGACCAATGGCGCCTTTATTGTCTTGAAGTCACTGAAAAATTCCTGCTTTTAAACATAAATAAGAATCTTCTGAATAATCCAACATGTGAGGGCATTTTTAGTGTGCAGGCTTACAGTGTCTAAGTTTATTTTATCAATGATGAATAGGATTCAACAAAGGCCAGTGACATTAAAGACTAATCGAGGAATGCCAACCAGAATGAGTTGGCACACCACAGACGTTTTGAGGAGCAAGCTTCCAGCTGCCTTCTGTTCACTGCTATTGATCACCAGAAGAGACAGACTGGCAGGATTTAGGGATGCTGAGCTAGTCCAGGTCCACAGACCAGCTCTGCAGAGGAATTAATGCCTCTCCTGCTTCATGCATGGACCATTTAATGAGTTCTGGACTGGTTCTGCTTTAATAGTGCAGCAGATTAGTAAAAAAAACGTTCACTTTGGTATACAAGCATGAAATTTGGCACAGATACTCTCTAAGGGCCACTATTTTGGAAAAAGGCGTTGGCCACTCAAAAATTCAATATGGTGGCCATTTTTCAAGATGGCCGCCATTGCTATTCAATGCTTATTATATCAATTATTCAAACAGTAATCCAAGCATAAAATTTGATACAAATACTCTGGAAAAGGTGCTTGTCCCTCAAAAATTCAGGATGGTGACCATTTTTCAAGATGGCTGCCATTCCTGTCCTGTGTTCATCGCCACTGTTTCCAAATAGTGATACAGAAAATATACCACAAATACTCTGTTAAGGCCACTTTTTGGAAAAATTGGATGGCCAATAAGAAATTCAACCTTTTCCAACATGGCCGTCATTTCGGTAGTATGTACACTGATACACACATGCATGTTAGCAAAAATACTCTAACGGCCACACTTTTAGAAAATGGCAATCGCAAAAATTCAAGATTCATTTTTCAAGTCGGGTGTGGCTTTAATAGTGTACTCTGTTGGGACTGAGTTAAAAGGAAGGATTGAAAAAACAACAACATAAGTTCTATTCACATTTTTACCAGCTCAAAGGCCTTGTGTGTGTTAGAGTGTCCAATCTGAGATTGAGAGGTTGTGCCCTGCCGAGTCATGATAAAGACTGTTAAAAATGGTAGCCAATGCCTCCCTGCTTGGCAGTCAGCAAGTGTTGTATTGGGGGCAACATATCCAGGAAGGTGTACATACACATCACAGTCCAGAATCGGGAAATTGGCTCTCGGCCCACCGCAACGCTACTTACTTTTTTATTCACATTTGCAATTGCAAGTGAAACCCAATCTAAAACATTTGCATCTTCCATGGCACTCTGATTTGCAGCCACACGTGGCCAGTTGTTCACAACTTTGTGCAATTGGTGCATTTGCTGTCAAGAAGATCCCCCAGTGTTCACCAAGCTTTTTCCATCCCCAGTCAGTAGGACTCTCTGCTTCTGGCTGACATTGGTTTGCTTGACCCCATATACAGCCTGCCTGATATGCGGCACGTTTAGTGTGTTGAAGCAGAACTGCTCTTGTTGGAGGAATGGCTTCATATGGCCTCTGCTTTCGGGCAAACATGTCAAGTCAAGCCTCATCTACACTAACAGCTGTGCTTGATCGATCATACAGCAGGACCACAAACTTCTCAAGGATCTCCAGGTCACAATCAGTCAGAACAGGAGGGTATTGGCTCCGTTTGCTGAAGATGAGAGAGGCCTCAGGGAAAATGTCCCAGGTTTGCCAGGCACCTCAATCATAGACATAGTACACATTCAGGTATGGGATATAGCTAGGTTCGGGTAACCTACACCTAGCCCTATCATTCATCCAGTATCATTTAAGTCCCGTGTGAACTGTACACCTTCCAGGTAAGCATACATGAACAAGTCATGTATTGCCACGCTCACCCTTGGCTCAGCTCTCACGCGCTGGCCCAACCAATTCAGGTGCGGCTATCTAACTACATAATTGATGAGGGGCTGGTAGACAGCATTTGGGACACAAAACTTAGCTATACTATTACTACTAGTCAAGAACTACAGTGTAAGTAAAACTAGATCAGCTGACATTGAACCCCATGCTGAGTTCCACAGCAGTAAAGTCACCAGTGTGCCCTGATTGTGTAATGACGTTCACTCTATTAAACAAAACCTTCCTTAACACACTAAACTGAGCTCTGACAGAAATGGTGGCCATCTTTAAAATGGTCTCCATCTTGAATTTTTGACTGGCACACACCTTTTTCCATGAGAATATTACTTGAAGAATATTTTGTACCAAATTTGATGATAGCATCACCATTTGAAAAATTGATGTAAGGATTAAAGAGAAATGGCGGCCATCTTGAAAAATGTTGGCTATCTTGAATTTTTGAGGGACAAGCATCGTTTTCCAAGAAAACATTCTTAAGAGAGTATTTTCACAAAATGTTATGCCTACATTACTGTTTGAATGATTGACATAATGAGCATTTGACAGAAATAGCTGAATGTTGAATTTTTGGGTGGCCAACGCCTTTTTCCCAAAAAGTGACCCTTAGAGAGTATCTGTGCCAAATTTCATGCTTGTATACCAATTTGAACGATTCTCTTGAAATATGCCATTAATCTGCTCCACTATAAGGCGCTCTATGTGTCTAAAGCTTCAGATCTTTCCCTTTGTTGTCTTCTCACCTGCAGCTTTCCTCCTCACAATAAATTTAAGATGTTCACTGCACGATCTCAGAATCATAATCATAAACTGAAATGCGTATGATATATAGTTTGTATGACATTAAGCATTTTAAATGTAGGTTGATTTAAACTGAGGGGGTAAAGCAATGCTTGATTGCATGTTGTAATGAATATAAATATAAATATTCTGCAATGCATTGAAAACATATACAACCTATTCATTTACTCATGCCTAATATGTAATCATCAAATGTGCTCATTACCTTAAACACTGTCTTCTGTTTCTCCCTTGCTTGTATTTAGATGTCATCTCCCCCCCAACCAACAATATCAACAGACAGGACCCATTTCAGTGGGCAGAGATTCAAAATCTAATAATGCCTTCAGGTGATGTCAATATGAAGCTTTAAAGTCCCCATGAAACGGAAGGCACAATGTTATTTGCTTTCACATATTAACACATTTTTTGCAGTGAGGGACTCGTCAAGGATATTGATTGGCATTTATAGTAACCAATAGCTTAAAAAATGTGTTGCCTAGCAGAGTGCAGTAAACAGTCACAGCACAGGTTCTTATAGAGTACCAATGTCACACCTTTTCTAAAATAAAATGACTTTTGATTTTAGACTTTTATTTTATCCCACATCAGGGAAATTTACTTGTCACAATAGCAAGGTGGACAGACATACAGACATACAATAAGTACAATACTAAAGAAATACTAAAAAAGATTTGAATAAGAGAGAAAAGATAAAATAAAATAAATTAAAATAGAATAAAATATAGAACAGACAACACGTTGAAGAATGAACTGGTGAAGAGAGAGCACTGTGGTTTTAATGGCTCATCAGTTTTGTAAAGATTGCTGGTTGATTTGTGCAACTTGTCTCTTTTTGTTCTGTTCCCCTCCTCAATGGTTTTACTTAAAACGTATTTGTTCAGAGAAAAACTGCATGTTTTTCCATCAAATCCTCCTGCAGTGGCATTCAGGGGTGTTTGATGCTTTTTTTTTCATAGTGTTTTTTGTAAAATGACTGTTGTTGTCCTGTTCAAATGAGGGATAATCTGCCAGCTTGCATTGTGTACATTGTGTACTTTGTGTGTCTTTAGTCCCCACACAAAAGATGAATTAGCCGCAGTTAACAAAAGCCAAAACTTGTCAATGGGGAAATTCAACGTCATTAATAGGCTTTGAGTTTGTGTCAGCTCACAGCTGCCCGGCTCTTTCACACCCAGTTGTTGTCATTTCATTCATCAGAAAATGACAAACACAACAATGACTGTAACATTACAGAGATATACTTTCAAACTGATGTATGTAACAAACACCAGTATCCTCTTTGTGACACAAAGGTACAGGCAGCACCATAAAAGCTGCTGTGTGCCTTTTTCAGTCAGAGTGGATTTTAAATAAAAATTTAAGCGGCCAATTTGTAAGACAGAAGATTTTGTTGGTCTCATTCTGAACTTATCAAATACTGACACCTGGGGATTGTAGGTCAGCTGTTCAGTATCAGTGTTTGACAAGTTGGGTTGAGACTCAAAAATCAACTTTCTTGCAAATGTGACGTGTAAATGAAATATAACAAGACCAAAGTAAACTCAAGGCACTCGTGCTATTCTGGCAGTGAATCCAAGAGCAAGTTGATCAGGTTTTCTTGAATTTGGTTTGACTTTTCCTCATGAGCGTCAGCTTTTTTCTTGTCTTACCGTTCAAGAACAATGTCGAGTAGATGCTGGTGTAGAGCTGCAAACTAATAGTCGATTAATGGGTAATTAGAAAATGATTTGTTGGTCAACATTTGCGGGTTCAAACTTCTTAAATGTGCAGATTTGCTGCTTTTCTTTGTTATCTAAGATTGTAAATAAAGAGTTTTGGTTGGACACGTGGAAGACGTGTCTCACTCAGTCCAACAACATCAAGCTCATGGTGGCACAAGCGATGATCATTTTTGGCCGATAAAACTGACCCACATCTGTCAGCTGCCAATGGATCATTTGCAGAGCGAACTGCAGCAGCCAGTGATGAATGGACCTGCCTCCTCGGCTCAACAGGATGCTGGCTGGCTCGCTGTCCAGCACCGGGACGCCTGACAAGAATCCTCAGAGCAAAACAACTCTGCAAATTTTTCATTAAAACTTTGGACATGGAAAGAGCAAAATCTAAAATGGTGATTCGGTTTTAATGCTTTTATTCATTTATTTTATTTCACCTTTACAGTAATGGAATGACTAGACAATATTATTGAATTGTCATGACCACAACATTGATGAGAGCAAAAGTCACATAAGATAATCTCATTAGATTTAAAAATCAATTCAAATAGGCCTTTTTTCTTTTTAATCGAGCGTTTATCTGCATCTCATGGTTTTAATCAGCGGAAGGAGTTTGCTCAGTTCAAATGAGTAAAATCATGAAAAGCAGTTTAATGCTCTTCTGGTAAACTGTGAGGTCAAGAATGAACTCTCAGCTTGTTTCAAATCCTTTTCATCAGCACCGATTCTGTGCTTCAGAACTAAACGTGACAAATAAGCCAACTCATTGTGTTATTCATAATAATCATGTCTTCATCATCTGGTGTTAAATCCGTCCATATCCATAAAATCCACTCCTCTTCTTCACCCTGCGACTCCAAAACTGCAAAGATGCACTGTAATTTAGTTGACAAGTATCAAGTCAGTTGTGTTCTACTTTGATAATGTTTGAATCAGTTTGAGGAATTTTATTAAGAAGATAAATTTCATCTTTTTGAATGTGAATGCTTTGTGGTTTCTTGACTCATCTGAACAGAATATCTGTGGGACATGTTGAGCTCTGGGAAAGAATGATCCACATTTTTCAATTCCAACATTTTATAGACCAATTAACAAATCAATTAATCAAGAAAATAATATTATTATTGTAAAGCCTACAGAAGTGTAGCCTTGGGCTTGTGGGAAATGGTGTGTGTAAAAGGCTGCTAAAAAATATATGAAAAATATAAATATTTTTGTTGGAGGCTGGATTTTTAGATATCAACATAGTCACACATGCCAGTGGTATTTAGAGAACAGAACCCGGATGATCTGTTTCACTTCACGCCCTCTGTAACATATTGAAGTGCCAGCTCTCTGCCACAAAGCTGCACAGGCTTACAGAAGAGTTTGATCTAAAAAGAAATTATGCAGTAGAAAAATATTTTCCACAAAACAGGTTTGAGGGTATCTTTGAAGGAAGAGAACTAAGGGAATTTACTGTGAAAGCCCATCAAACTTACTCATCCTCCTCATCTCTTAATACACTGATGCTGAGCTGCCTGTTGGATGAAGTGGATTCCCCTTGGGTACTTTTTTTCTGCAGCGTGACTAAGTCCCTGTTATTTCATCCCCCAACAACAACAATAACAGCATTCGTTTGCTGTTTTGAACAAAAAACCAGAGAACTAGTGACAGCGGGATGATCTGGGATCACCTGCGGCTAGCCACATTCATGTGTTCTGTTTTATTTTGACTTTTTTCCTGTCTTTTGGCTTTAGGATCTCTATGTGCATGAGATAGAAAACAAAAGCTCTTAAAATAACAACTGTCACAGACCCTGCCGGGAGAAAGTCCCAAAGACAGGCGGGGACAAAAGTGCAATCCTTTGTGTCTGGGATGCAGGGAGGATGTCATCATTCATACCAACGTTTACCAAATAGAAAACTGATTTATGCTCATTCTGAGTTCAAACAACACACATGCAAGATGATCAGACAGTGGATGAGACTCCTAAGTGAATCCCAGCTTCACCTAAATCACACTGTGAAATGCAGCTTTTCTGGTTTGATTCACTTGTGGATTTAGAAATCTACTGTGACACACCATTAAAGCTAAATCTAAAGCTTGTGGCAACAATGATGAGGGACAGATGAAAACTCGTCAAATCATTTTCAGTTTCAAACATAATGTTAAGTTGTAGTCGTGTGCAGCTGGCACATCTGTAAACAGGTGAACGCACTGCTGCGCCTTCTCCTCGCGCTCACAAAGCCTCCAAATGCAGTAACAATGCTCTAAATAGCTCATATAAACAATCAGTTTGGAACCAGAGTCTGGTCTTATTTTATCTGGTTGTACATTTAGAAATGCAGTCAATAATTTTAACACTTACTGCGCAAGGTGCCAAAAAATGGAACAAGCAGCCAGAGAGCTGACAGCTCCATCACACACGGTCCATTAACATCGATGAAAGATTGATGATGATGTTCAAGTCTGAAGTATAGCTGAATGTGTAATGAAATCCAAAGTCCTAAACACAAAGTGTAACTACCCTAAAACATATATTGATCCAAAGAACACTAAGAAATATGATCTGCTTCAGAAAGAACAGGTTCAAAAGGATGTGATTTGCTATATAGGTCAGAAGCTGCACAGATTCTTGTCCAGCAGTGCATGAAAACAACTGGTCTCCATCTGGGACTTACATTCAGAATGATCATGAAACATTACACTCTGGAGCCTATTCGTGTCACAACCAAGTACTGTACGTGTCACCAAATTCTCCAACTGTGCAGCGAGTCATCCTGGAGGCGCTGACGGTGCCCCACATGCCCCAGAATCAGCATGACAAGCTGTTAATCACGTCCGGTCATTTATCTGTCAGAGTCCGCCCAAGTGTCGCGCAGTGACGATGGACGATTCCCATCCCATCCACCTCCAGCTCCAGCTGTCTGGCTGAACGGCTGCCAGAGTCTCAAAGTCAGCGTTCACAGTTTGGGGCTTCTGACTCATCACTTCAACACAGGATGATTTCACTCCGACGACTTCAAGCAATGAGCAGTTCAGTCCAACACCTGACGGACACTGAGCAACACTTCTTCTTTCATTCATCAGGTTTATTTGGCAGCCTCACCACCTACCAGGCACCCTCCACCTCCCTTGAGTTTATTTTTACAGACAGGCACCACGGCTCTGGCAGAAGCTGCGTCTGCAAAGTTAACACAGTGTTTTTTTTCCAAACAAACTAAGCTTTGGGACAAAAAAAAAGACAAATATAAGTAACACAGTGTTAAATGAATCAGTGTGAGCACCTGCAGTTTATCAACATAAAAACATAATATTTTAGCCTTTATTAAACATAAAAGCTGAAATTGGTCAAATCAGCCTCCTAGATTCACCACTATTTTGAATTTTCTGAAGCTTATCCTTGAATTGTGATGAGGATAAAAATCAGGGGTGGCTGCAGCTCAGCGGGTAGAGCAGGTGGACTAGTGATCGGAAGGTGTTGGTTTGAATCCCGGCTCTCCTGGGGCGGAACTGAGCTGCATGTCGAAGTATCCTTGAGCAAGATCCTGAACTACATCAGGATCGCTCCTCAAGCCTGTCTGCTGTCTGCCATGATGGCGGTGCGCTGGAAATGCAGCTACTAACGTGAGTTGTCCAAAAATGTATTTTTAGTAAACGTGTTTTAAAAATAGAATAGCATTAAAAAAAATGTAATGCTAGCATAAATGTGCCCGTAGCACTCCCATTTAAAATTAGCTTGCGCAAAAACAAAACTACGGTAAATCTAAAAAGTGCCTCTTTCATCGTAATTATGCTTTTACAGGAAGGTTTGACTCATATTCAATCGCAAATAAAGTCTTGGTTTCTGTTTGGCAACAGTTTCACTTTACTGTTATATTGGTAAATCGTAATTTTACGGGTCTCGGGCATGTAATGTCTACTCATGTTCTTATCTTTCGCCTCCCTCCAACCCTCCCAGATCCCCAATTCTTCACACCATCTTCCTTTTCTCCCAGTGTATGGGACTACTTTATGCATGATTAATTGATATGGACGAATATCAAAATACGAAGCCCTAACCTAAGTTATGTAAACTAACTGACCATGATTTTACAATGCCAGTTATGCTGGTAAACAGTTCTAAAAAAAAAACACAGTTCTAAGACCACAACACAACACAAGTTAACCCAACAAAATCTGATTTATTTACATACATTGTTTTCATCCGTCATTTTCCAGGACACATTTCAATTATTTCTTTTTAGATGTTAATCTAAAAGTCTGAAAATACATATGTTCAGTTTTGACCGCTGTGGAAACATGTTGAATTATTACATTAGATTTTAGTGAGAAAAGTGACATGATAAAAAACACACACACAAAAAAGTAATAAACAACAATAAAAAACAGTAATAATTTAAATGATTATGTTCTACACCAACGGGTTAAATATGTACATATATATGAAATCGATCAGATTTTAACATCAACCTAAAACCTTCAGTCTAAACCAGCACATTGTAGAAGTGATCATTTTCAATATGTGTGAAGCGCTTTGGTTCTTTTATGGAGCTGAAATAAACAAACGCCCACAAAAACACATGAGCAAAGAAAAACTAAACACAATGCCGTCCAGAAATAGCAGCTGTAAATGTCGTGCTCATGCTTAAATTAGACCTTTTTATTCAAACATGGTGTTTCTTTGACAAGTAAATAAGTTAGATCTGTAGAAAAAAATCACAATGCTGACGTTTTGTTAGTGCTGCACAAAATGCTCCAATTTCCCCCTCAAACACTGTGAATCACTACCAAAGAGTAAAACCTTGATCCAAAATCATAATTGTAAACAGGCGTTCAACTGAGCACAAGTCAGTGATAGACAGGTAGCACGTTGTCAAACCAAGAGTACACCTGGACTCCTGATGTAGCTACTGTTAGGCCTGGGTGGAGGATAATTAATGCACAGATGTATCACTCCATGTTGTAACTGTAAGCTAGTCAAACAGTACTAGAGGGAATTGTATGTGATGGTAGCTTAGGAGTCCAGTCCATGTATGAACTTATCGTTAACAACAAGTCTTCAGAGTGAACTGACTGAACTGAAACACTGCTGTAACCAACCAAATCAGTACAGTCAGCTCAGACATGATACACTATGTCACAAATACATGGTGCCTAGCTGCACTTCGTACTGGACAGCTTGAATCACCAACAGACTAAATATTCTACTGAACCAAACTGAATAAGAACTGCGAGCTGTCAGCATTCATACAGCCAAACACAAAAGCCGGGCTGCTTTTTATTCATGGGCTCTTATTTATGTGAATGGGATTCAGTGTTGCAGCCTCAACGGTCTGCTGAGATACAGATTCACTTCCAGCAGCACTGCAGGGGAGGGCATGGTAATGGTAACAGTAGTAGTATTCCACCAGTTTGTTGGTTTGTTTGGTTGATTTTTGGTCATTTTATTTGGCTAGTTTAGAGGCGGACATTGTCGCATCAAGTCTCTGTGATGCTTAAACAGCTTTGAAAGTCCAGAGTCCACGTTTTAATCCCAAAGGTTTCATAGAGTTCAGCTTTACACAGCTGTGGATCGACAGGTGCGTAGGAGATGACCAAAGGCTGACAAATGCAGGAAAGAACTGTTGCACACCGTTCGCACCACTGAATTGTTTTGAATGTTTTGGTACCCAGTCATTGTTTCTAATCCCACGTGCACTAATATATCATCAGTTGCTGGCTGTTGGACTGACAGTGGCCACCTGGCTGGAGAATGTCATCGTATTGCCCAATCGTACGTCTGGGGAGAATTGATAAAGATTTGACTTTACCCTCTGACACGATGTGAGCGACAAGCAGGCGAGAACCAATTGCACTTTCTTCAGTTTGATTCCTACTCTGCTGCACTCTTTGAGCAGGGATCACTGAAAGCACAGACACTCACAGAGCTCAGTATCTATGGCTATGATAGCTGGCTCGGTCCTCATTGTTTCAGACATAAAACGATTTCAACAACGTATACTGCCATCAAGACTGCTGTCTCTCTCTCTGTGCTGTAGCTGGATAAGCTTGCCTTCTCTTCCAGGTCTTCCTGGTATTGATCCTTCCCTGATTTCTGAGTAAGGCTAACCATTTTTATTTACCTGCCTCTTTTCTCTGCTTTTGGCTTTAACCTTGGTTTACAAAGAGCTGTTACACTCATCATAGCTCAACCCAACATCAACCCGAGCAAAGGTCTGATCAGAGCAACTGAAAACACCTGTTTGAGTGTGAAGGGTGTTCCCAGCAGGGCAACATTTTGTTTCCAGTACACCACTGAGCAAGAGGCAGCTGTCTTTAGTGATTATCCTTAATGAATCCACTGTACACTACCTATTTTAGCACCAAATCACAGACACAATTTGCGACCAGCTAGGGACCAAAGTCGAGTTGCTAATAGAGATTAAAGAAGGCCAGAAATACAACCTCAATAAATGCTGTCATCGTCTTTACTGTATGTTAAAGTAAGCAACTGTAGTGCAGAAATACATGTCAAAGGTTTCTGGTAATATTGTGATCACAGCCTGTTTCTACAGCTGAGTACAGCAGAATAATGTCACCATACATATGAAAACTGCACTACCACAACATTTACTATTATTAGTTTAAAAATACAAAGCTGTCCATAAACTGGCACAGTTTTCTCTGCAGCGCTGCCTCAGTTGCCTGCTAACTCAGAAGTGTCCCGTCACACCACATTGGATTCTCTGTGCAGGCGTTTGTTCTGGCCAAATACCAATTGATTTTTGGAACGACGAGTGGCCGGCACCCAGATGGTTATATCATCATTCATTGTTTCAGACCCATCCAGATTAATTTGATCACAGCGGGATAAAAACGGTCAATCAGGCTGTAATGTAGCTGTAATATTGTGTATGACACTATGTTCCAACCCCACAAAAATAGATAGGGAGGAGGGGATGCTGGTGTGACAGGAGGCAGAAGTTACTCAAAACACAGGTCATCTTAAAACTGATTTGAGTTACATAACAGTGTTTGTGTTTAACAGATTTGATTAAACTCTGTTGAAAGGTCATCTGAAACATGAGACACACTGTGCTTGGTTTTAACACACACTGCCTCACTTTGACAGAAAAACATCAGCTTCCCCCTCAGGATGGAAAATCAAGTATTCCAAAGCAATTACAAGGTTTTATGGAAATGGATGACTGACCCGAGTAGAGTTATTGCTTTTCAATATCAGGACGTTTTTAAAGATGCATTCCAATCAATAAAGTGAAACTCAAACTTTATTAGCATAATTAGGCTGCCAAACAGATTCATGTGTAACTCCTGAAGGCAAAAAGAGTTTTTGGTTCAACTGGCATTCAGTTTTAGAATAGTGACAGAATAGTGGGGTGGCAGTGGTCAGTTATGGGTTAGGTGATACCAGAAAACTTGATATTTTCTGGGGTTTTGTACAGCCAAATCTCAGAGAGGTGCAACGCTACTGAACAGACAAACTAGCCAGAGATCCAGTACACACAACTGTATGGAGTAAGATAGCTTTCAAAAAGACGTGTGTGATTATAACATTCGTATTCGTAATGTTAAACACTTGTATGTACACAAAATTCAACTGTCATATACATATATACCCTGAGTTCCAACTCAAGGTCCACGCACGCCGGTCCCATGCTTTTCAAGAGCTTTCAAGGGAGTGTCATCATTGGGTGATGCCACGCTGTCATACACAGGATCTGTTGACATGTTACATCAGTAGCACTTGATCTCTCTTTGGATCACGATACGACAACCTGTCGGACATAGTAGATTGTTTCTAACATAGTGCTGCCTTCAGTCTGCCTTTATTGAAATAATACAAATACCTGGGTGTGGTGCTGGACAATAAACTGGAGTGGTCTACAAACATGGAGGCAGTCTACAAGAAGGGCCTGAGCCGGCTTAACTTCCTGAGGAAGCTCAGGTCCTTCAATTCTCCAACCAGATGCTACAGATGTTATCAGTCTGTTGTTTCCAGCACCATCTTCTTGGCTCATCTAGAAGGCAGATTCCATCGATCCATCCATCAATCTATCCATCCATCCATCGCTACCAAAGTTTCACTATCACGATGCAGTTACACACTGGTTTTAAAATGCCTGCAATTATTTTTCAAACAGCAAGAATTTAACTTTAACAACAGAGCTTTAAAAGCAGATGTGATGTTCACAATGATTGATTGCCCCAAGCAAGTTTCAGGACTTTAAAAGTTGTTTTTTTAATATCTTGCTGAAATAAATGGAAACCATGGAAAAGCTCAAAGGTTTGAAAAGCTCATCATGAAATAAATGTGAAATACTTGGTGTGCTTTGGAGAAGAGACAACGGTAAAATCATAATTATGAGATGAAAAAAGGCTAAGACATTCAAAGACATTGTTATGGTTCTTTAAATCTATCCTGATTAACAGCCACAGTCATTTCTGTTTAAAGTTGTTCAATTTCACACTGCATTTAATTCATATAATATCATGCTGCCTTTCATTTGATACCTGTCATCTTTCATTGGATCATATATTAATCTTGAAGAGAAGCAGGAATGCTGGTCTACAGTTTCAAAAAAAACGACATCAGAACAATGTGAAGGAGAGCTTTAAATGACATTATTTTGTCATGAGTAATCAATTATAAAACCACATTCTGTAAAAAAAAAAATGTCAGTGAATAGTCAATCAGCTTTAAAGCTGAGGATGTAGTTTCACTTATTCAATTGTTCATCCAACAGCAGGTCAAGTGAAATAAATGTCATAATGTGGAGTTGTTCTGAACATTTCTATCTTTTTTTTTATGTACTAGTATCGGATTGAAACTCGGCATAGGCAGAGACCCAAAGCCCAGGTATCGGTATCGGGAAGGAAAAAATGGTATTGAACAACTTTAACTAATCAACACTGTCATCTTGAGACATCAACTGAATCTAAAATCAATGCAAAATTTACCCTTGATAGTGACTATGGACAGAGACCAGCCGTGACAGTCAGGCTGAGGAGGGTCCGCATTGAGAAAGGTCACATATAGACCAGCGTACTTCCCTTGTCCTTTCCAGGATTGATAGTAATGTTACCAGGTGCTTCATGTCTTGGCACCCTAGTCTCTATACTTGCATCTTGTTAAGTTGCCACCCTGAGACCTGTATCTGGAACCTGTGTCTGACTTCCTGACCTGAGTGTTTGAACTTCTGCTTGTTCAGTGGACTTAGGGTTTAAGCCTGCTCCATATAGGATATCTTTTCTTGTGCGAGACTGCTTCTCTGGTCTTGACCCTTGCCTGCCTCATCATCCCAAAAGCTCTTGTACATTTGAATTCACTCTCTGAACTGCACCAGATCTCCCTCTGTCCTTCCTCTGTATCCCTGTTACCCTGCTAGAACCGGCATGGCAGCTTCATTCAAGGTTTTCCTGGTGGCACAGCCCACTGTTTCAAACTGCTTTCAAGGCCCTGCTTTTGAAAATGAAACACACTGCTGCACTTCTTTTCTTAAACAGTGTGACATGCCACTGTTACACATAACAAAGTAAAGTCACTAGAAATTAGTTCTTCAAGCAGATTTTCCGACCTCCTTCCCCAGAGAACACCATTCTCTTAAGAGCCCAGTGGCACTTCTTTAAAAGACATTTTCTTCAGTAGTTCCGCTTCATTTAATAGTTCACAGAAACAAACTAGATGGTGAGTAACAAAGCATGAAAGGCTCTAAGCAGATCTGAGCCACCAGGACAGCACACAGGTGACCTGTTTAAGGAATTTTACATTAAAATGCACAAGGTCAACCACTTTGCTCAGCAACCAGTACACAGCACAGATATCCTACTGCACTACACAGCAGAGTAACAGCAATCAAGATCAATATAAATTTGCTCATACATGAAGTCTGGTGGTGAAACAGTGACTGATAGCTCGTGTCTGGACTGTTGCCCTCTCTCTGACCTCCACCTGAGACGAACACACTGCTGTTTACTCCTTATTCCTGTCATCGCTGACTCGCTCAATAAGGACAATACCTTGAGATTTTCTCTCTCTTGTGTACATGATGGTTCGTTCAGCCACCAGTCACAATAACCCAACAAAACAAAGCCGGGCTGTCTTTGGTTGTTTGAAAAACATGCTACTGTACAAATTCTACAATCATTAACTCTTTTCAAGTAGAGCAGTTCATGGTATCTGGTGAATATTGCTATTTGTTCATTTCACAACATATGTTGCAACAAACCAAAATTCACAATGTCGGTTTTTATCATTATTATTATTTTTGTGCTGAAGAAAAGAAATTTGAAGTTAAGTTCCCAAAAAACAGCTCAAGCTTATTGTATTTCAATAAGTGACAAATGGTACTGGGATTTAATGAACATTGAAGCTTTACAGTCAAGAAGCTAATGTTTGACTGTTTTATCTAATAAGTAATCATGATGGAATATATGAATTATTAAAATGATATGTAAATTGCTTCCATCATTGCATGCTCTTGATCCTGTACGTCCTGTACATCAGCCCTGACTCAGGTCTTTCATGGTGGGAACTGGCTGAAGCTGGAACATGTTCAGAGTTAGCCATGACAGGTTAATACAATGATGTCAGGTCTCATCCAGCTCGCTGGCTGAACGTGTAGGCTTCCCTCGCTGCCACTAAGTGTTAGTGAGGTCAGATCCAAGTTACATCACTGCTTGGCACTCAACCTGATAAAACTGCCCTGGGAGCAAATTGGTCCAGACCACTAGGACTGTGGCTGGGTTTATACGTACTGTATCACGAGACAGTGAGATAAAAAGAGATTTTACACTTTTACAGACTGCAAAACACAGCTAAAGATTTGCAGATCTTAAAGAGCACTCACTTGTTCAGGTTTGTGCTGCAATACACCACCTGTGTGTGTAAAACATTCAGGGAATGTTACTGTTAGGAAAAGTTCAGCTGTCACAACTACTTTCGATATAAATGGTTGTCTGACAGCGCAGCACAACAGGGAACAAAGTGTATAGAAAATAGCACTGCAAGTCGTCCTCACTGTCACGTTGGGTTGACAGTAATGAGCATATCTGAACAAACAGGGAAGAGTCTCCATTCTGATCGAAGCTGTAGCCACGTCACCCACAATTGCAGCGACCAAGAGCAAAACTAACATCCTCAGATGCATCTCAATTGAGTCACTGATGCGGCCCTAACCCATTTCCAAATGAGCGTCTGGCATGACCCTCCTTGTCAAGGCAGATAGGATGACTGCGCTGAGTCGTGTGGACAAATGTTGAGGGCGTTGAGCTGCAAACAGAATGAAAATGACCGAGGGAGACAGAGGGAGATACAGAATGAGGGACAGAGATGGAGGAAGGCATTGCGCTGGCTTATGCAGCTCCCACACACTTAACGTCTCCATGTTGTCGGGTTTTTTTGGGGTTTTGCAAGGATGATTCTGCGATGAATCACCATGTGACCTACATCTGAGCACCAAGGCTTGGAGAAAATTAAATTGATATCATTAGTTGGCTGCTCCCATCCACTAGTTCCAAATTACAGTCATTAAATGACCTACTGCTCTTTCAGGAAGGCTCCTGCCTCACTGCTGAGTTAAGGATGTGTGATTGTTTGTGTGCATCAGCTGCTGGATCATAGGCTTGTCTGTTTGTGAATGTGTGTGTGTTTGGCTGATAACAGTCCTCCTCAGTGAGTTTGAAGGCTGAAGCACAAATACAACATGAAATTTGATTCACCTAAATGTCAAAGTGAATTCAGCAGCTTCTTTTAATTTAGAATTGTGAAGTGGTCACGACTTTCTCTTTTCCTTTCCCTCATCCTGTATTGAATTCTTACTGGAAATAATACTTTTGATTATGTTTTTCCTTTTCATTTGATGTTTTCAGGTTTGAATCACATGAAACTAGAGAACAAAAGCAATTCAAAGAAGAAAACAAATCATAACTTCTGCTCTAACTTCACCCAAAAGCAGCAGTTCAATTGAATTCATTCAAATAGCAATAAAGCCACTGGTTGTCAGTGCAAAATGTTTTTTCACAGAATCACAAAAACCAACACTGAACTGCTGAGACAAGGCAGGCCAGGCCTCAGCCTCAGGATCTCAGCTGCACATTCTCATTTCAGACTAATGAATTATCATAACGAACCGTCCATGAACGTCGAAGTGAATGTATGACAAACATGCTGTTGCAAGCTTCCCTGAGGCGCCATGCACATACATTGCATGTTTTCGTGTGAGTCCACTTCACTGTTGTCTGAATCATTCACTGCAATGTGCAATCCTAGAAGGTCCTTTTCTTGCTCAATCTGGGGGAGGAGGCTGCATTCAGAAAACACCAGATCCAACAACCAATTCAAATGATATCACAGGCTGTGTGACTCGCCCCTTCTCTCCACATGTTTCCTCTCTACAGAACATTTCTCCTAAAAGTGGACCAGTGTCATAATAACATCAGCATCAGTATCAATAAGAGTAAACGTAGAGACCATCTTGTGATAGAATCACATCCACTGCAACACCTGTCAACACACTGACGACCCGACGACTACTCAGTAGCCATCACTACATTATGACATGAGTACTTATGGGTCAGAACACACCCATCTTCAAACACAGTCCCCGTTTTATCTCAGCTACACACTAGTAAGTTTAATGACTTCATCTTGCACAGTTGTGATGCTCTGCATTGACAAAACACCTGGCAGTACTCCGAACTGCTTCTGTGGGAGTTCGTGCTGCAACACGTCTGCAGGTCCAGATTCTGCCGTGATGTAACACAAACACACACACAAGGTGAAAACATTACAAGCTGATACTGCCACGGCTAGTTTAAGAATGCTTCTGACACCTGCGCTTGTCCGGCTGTGATGAGTCAAAATGTCTGCCGTGTGTTAAATCAAACAGAAGTGTTGCACTCAAAGCTGCCTGTATTTTCCTTTTTGTATTTAATTATACTTAACAAATTATTAACCTATCATGCTCATGTGAAAGAGTTTTCTGTGGCCATGAAATACAGCTAAATATATGCATGTGATGTGCACATTGTTTTGAGACATTTGAAATAATGTGAACTGATTCTTTAAAAAGTGGAGCAGAGGGGATAAAAGAATCTAGCTATTGGCTCACATGTTTCTCCCAATCAAGAAGACTTCATCCAGCTTTCAGTCAGTCTGTTCTCACAGCACACTGCCTTTATCAGAGCCAACACAGAGGACAGTGAGAGAGAAGTGGTAGGAGCCGTAGTACATCATCAAAAGTAAGAGAAGAAGAACTGATAGAGTGACTATTCAACACGGACTGACCATGTGCCACCTTCTCTGAGCTACATCACTACAGATTGTTGTACTGTGCAACAGTAATACAGCTGCTGTTATTTGTACGGAGTCGCAGTTCAAAGCCACTATAGTGTTTTGGAGTCCAGGAATGAAATAAAATTTAATTTGGGGAAGCTGTGATCATGTTTCCACAGAGCGTCCAAACACCACCAATAGATCCACATATACAACACTCTCTCTCTCTCTCTCACTCACACACACACACACACACACACACACTTCTCTCTCTCCGGCGCTACATGCCATCAGAGCTGGCAGCTTCAACCCCCCCCAGCCAGTGAAGCGACAGGGGGAGCAAACAAACAGCACATGTGCACATGCGAGCGACGGTCCTGCCTCCCTGGCTGCACACAGTCACATGACACAAGATCTTCCTATCAGATAAGGACAAAGAATCACTATGACTCCATTACAGTCAGGATAAATCAGACACAGGACGTGTTGCTGTAGGTTTGAGGCACTTTCGCAGCAACTTAATGGGATGTGAACACAGTGTGACGCGCTGGGAAACCCCAAGCTGACCTACAAATTGGCAAGGTCTTCACTAGTGCTGAACAATTCTCCAGTTTGCTGTAACACTAAATATATCTGTCCTTTCAGTGACATTCTAAGTTAAATTGTTTTTTGTTTGTTGGAGAAATGGTTCCCAGCTGTGGATCAGAACCAGAATCCAGACAATTGATCAATACATCCGTCAAATTCAACAATATGTGGCAAGCACAAAGATAACATAAAACATATAGAAAACTTACAGAAACATAAAAATCTAGAAAAAAAATACTATTTGTTATCTCTAAAAATTAAGAACAGATACTTTAAAAGGTGAAAGAAAACCAACCGTGGTGTGTGAATAAGACTCCAACATCTAAAGTCCTCTCACAGTTTTGCTATCTGCATGTCATCAAACAGCATGTTAAGATTAATGCTTGTCCTTTTTGCTGTATTTGTCACAAAGAAAGTAATGTCAGGTTATAGAGTACAAAGAGAAACAATGATGGATTGGTCAAACACATGATTCTGACTGCTGTTCATGTCTGTTGTGAAACCAAAATTCAGTGTTAAATCATTTATCTATCTTGCAACCACGACGTAACATAACTTAACATTTTTATTTGAAAACCAAACCATGAGCTTTTCCACAACTTAACCAAGAAATTTTGTTACCTCAACCGGACCAGATTGCAACTGTTTATTATTGTTACCGTGACGTCTAAGGGCCCTGTGATGAACTCGGACTTATCCAGGGTGAAACCCGCCATCGCCCTGTGTCAGCTGGGATCGGCTACAGCCCCCCGTGACCCTGAAAATGAAAAACGGTTTCAGAAAATGGATGGGTGACGTCTAAGGTAAGGTGTCGTTAACCACTACAATGAAGGTCCCCTGACTATGTTAACATGATGACGATGGTCATCCTTTCCTTTCCATAACTAATAAAATACTGATGTCATTAAATGGCACACAAGCTTAAAATGTATGGATGCGACAAGCAAAGTGTCCTAAAAGTGGCGCACACCATCACCATGTTGAAAACACTGAATGTGTCTGCCACTCAATAAGATGAAAAAGCCAAACATGCTCCTTCAGATTTCATAAGATTTAATAATAGTAACATAAGGAGTTATGTATATAAATATGTGTGTCCCTTTGAGCTCTATGAACTAGGGTGACAGGTTCTTTTTCCCTTTTTGACATTTTTTACATCACAAAATGAATTGATACAAACACGATCAATATTTAAGCCATAATGAGACTACTAACTATGAGGTGAAGTGCAGCCATGATGAAGCTGATCAAGCTTTTCTCCATCCCTCCACGTTAGCAGCAGTTTGATGAGGGCGGTTCAGGTGGCTGACAAACAATAATAGAGCATTCAGTCGAATCTGTAAGTTTGATAAAGATTCCGTGATTCTGAAAAGGTCTTTTATTTTCTGCGGGATCAAAAAACTGAGAGCGAGAATAACACATAATGACCTTTGGAAAAGAGACTCTTTGAAGCTATTTGCCACCTCCATAATCCTCAAAAGAGCAAAGTCAGAATGCAATTGTGAATAAAAGGAACTGAGCTCGCACCCACACATACACACAAATGCACACACACATACACAAATGCACACACACATACACACAAATGCACACACACATATACACAAATGTACACACACATACACACAAATGCACACACACACATACACAAATGTATGCACACATACACACAAATGCACACACACTCACAAATGTGCACACACACACACACACACACACACACACAAATGCACACACGCATACATGTCCTTTTCCACTCCCTCAGTTATATAACCTTAATGCAACAGACAGCTTGACTAAGACATCCTGGGCCCATCTTGTGATCGCCGTTTACTTCAGCATGCTAGGAATTCATTCATTCATTACCAGGGTGAGCTGATGACCTGAGTGTCAAGAGAGATGAATCATGTGGAGAGGAAGCACTGGCCTCGGCCTTGTGTGTGTGTGTGTGTGTGTGTGTGTGTGTGTGTGT
>CAEMYA010000003.1:3545786-3564640 GCA_903131615.1 Diplodus sargus | reverse complement strand
ATATATATATATATATATACATATATATATATATATATATATATATTAGTTTTATATCTTGAGCTGCAGCTCAAACAAATGCTCCTATTTTCCTCCCAGATTTTTGAAGCACCCCCAAATGCAGCACTGCAGCTGCCTCCTCCTACAACCTATGGTAATAGTCTACTGGAAATATTTGGGTCAGGCTAATTTGGCTTATATATATATATTAGCCTGACCCAAATATTTTCAAGAATATCTTAATATTAAGTAAATAAAAGTAATTAAGTAATATTTTTCAGTGCTTGAAATTACAACCATTTTAGTCACATATGTGCCCAAAATGTAATCTGTGCGACTTTAAAATATTTAGGAGCTAACAATTATTGTGCTGTGAGGCTCACAAAACATACTGTTACTGTGCAAACCTGTGTTTGTTCTTGTACTGTATAAAAAAAAAAAAAAAAAAACAGACTGAAACAATAATAATAATAAATAATTTCTCAGTCTTTGTTAGCTGTTTGTGAAATTGTGTGCTTGTGCGCTACGTACGTTTTCCTTCTCAGTTTGATTAATGGGAATTTATCGGGTTTTCACTGGTGTCCGTTTAGTGGTTGGCTGGTTTGTACTCACTCAGTTTTAATGAGAAATTTAAATCAGAAGAGAAAAATCTTAATTGATTGATTTTCATGGCTGAACAAACAACACAATTAATTTTCAATCAATATTATATATATATATCACATTGTCATATTATTATTGTTGCACTGAATCTGACCGGACCGAGACCCCAAGACCAAGAGAGAGATGTACTGATACTGTAGCGGAGTTACAAGGTCCAAAGTATTGAAACCATCTGACGCCCAGTGAAAGAAAGAAAGGAAGGACAGAGGAGGAAGACGTGAAGAAGTTACAGGTACAGTAACGTCAACGAGATCAAGCGAAAGGAAATTAATAGTTTAATGATCGTTAACAACATCTTTGTTGGAGCAGAGTGTTAGCTTGCTAGCTTACTTCGGACGATAGCAGCTTTGTTTAATAATCAATAAATAGCTGAGTCGACGTGTGTTAATGTTACTCCACCTTGAATTCATCAGGAACATTTGGAAAGTTAACGTTATACCTGTTCAGGTGTTATTTTAACCTGCTGGCAGTGTTTTCCTGCTTGTATGTCAGTTAAAATGCTATTAGTTTTCCCTCCCCTTTGTAAGTGATAGGGTCGTTGTAAGCCTTTGCTTTATTGTGTCAGAGTTTGTTAAAGTTTACATCAGTGTCGTTGTACAATGTACAATGACAATAAAGATCTATTCTATTCTATTCTTCTATTGTATTCTATTCTAAAGTGCAGTTAAAGTGTATTACTGTTAATACTCCACACCTCAGCTTTCCTATATCATTCATAGGTGAAATATGTATGTACACACACTTGCACTCTGGTTAGACTGAATTGCATCCAATTACAATAAAGTTGACTGAATCTCATCACATTGTCATTATTAGTCTGTATTAGTCTTATGTATAGCACACATCAAGCATATGGTGTTGTTGTTTTTTTATTAAAATGTAACATACAGTGGTCACATGTAATTCTCTCTTCAGATGCACTTTTAACATATTTCACCAGCAGCCCAGTGACACAGCATCAGGTGCTCCTGTCCCTCTACCTCAGCACAGCAGAGTGACACAGCATCAGGACTAAAGGCTGCACCAATAGATGCTGACTGGACATCTCTTCTAACTGTCAAAGTGAGATGACAGTTAGTTCACAGAGGACCAGTTCAAATAAAAAGCAGTTACACATTTCCCAAAAACAAAGATGGGAGAGTGTCAACATGACTTTTGCAACAGACTCTTAGTCAGTGCTGAAAAAATCAGAAGAAGCTGGCTGATGTACTCAAACAGAAATGAGAGCTTGCACTGCTTCTGCTGCTAAATGTTTTCTCCAAAAGAATACAGACTTAATGAGGAAGGACTAAAGGACCGGAAAAATGCACGCCATTAGCTGAAGGTTCACGAGGATAGCCAGGAGCACAATACCCACATGGCAACATGGAAGGAGTTGGAGGTCGTTTTGCAAATGACTGACAATAGATAAGTGAGAGATGGCACTCTGAGGCTGAGAGATAATATGTTTGCACAATGCCTTATTTATATTGTATTTTTATCACTTTTTTCTTTCTTCAGTTTTTATTTTGTGTGATATTTTTAACTTAAAAGAAATAAAATCTTGAATACATACATGCAGTTTCTGTGTGAGTGCATGAACATTGATTGTGAAATTGACTGCGATGCAGAGGGCGCCAGCTAAGATCGTGTCTAGGGCACCAAATTACTCAGGGCCGGCACTGCTCACACTCAGTGACTTGTGAAACATCTTCGCTGGAATATTCACACGATAGTATCATGTGTGTATTGTTAAAACATTACAAATATTTCATTTTTCGATATGACAGTTATCGTGAATATTCCGATATCATAACACCACTACTCTCAGGTTCCTGAGAAACAACAGCCGTATTTAGGTGACTGGAGTTCAGCCAAACACTAATCTGAGTCTAGCTGCTTTTAATATGTTATCTTTGACTGGGTTGGGCTTGATGGAATCACTGGGCACTGTCGGGACATCGTTGTGTCATTTTAGTTTCTTCTGTCTTTCGCTGTTAATCATCATGACCCCTGGAATTTCTCCTATGACCCCTTTGGGTGGTCCTGAACCACAGGTTGGGACCAACGTGGGGTTTACACTCATTTCCTTGTAGGTAACGCTAAACTTAACCACAACTGATATGTGCCTGACCTTCACTCGACCCCAGAGAAGACAGCTCATGATAAATGCTGTGAAACCAAATCAGACATGAGAAATGGTTAACCTCAGTAAACGATCCGTCCCCAGTCGAATAACTTCAAGCTGAAAATCATGCAAACTTTACCTAAAATTAGACTCTCAGAGGTTTCTGTACCCTTGAGCTCCCCTGCCCTTGGGTGACCCCTGGGAACAAATGTTCTCCCTCCTGTCACCAGCTGCAGACAAACTATAGCTCAGCTCCCTGTTGTCTGTTTATCCTGCAGAAATCCCATCACCTCCCAGGAAAAAGGAAGGTGGAAGGAGAAGGGTGCACGAGCCGCCCCCGTGACTGAAAATAGCATATCTCTCTGCTGGATGGGCCAACAGGCCGAGGTGCAGCGGCTGACATGTGCACCGAATGGACAACTGCTTGGAGAGTATAGGAGGAGATATTTTGGAAATGTCATGCACTGGCATTATTAGCATACCCCTTTGTGTTAGCCTGTGTGCGGACTGTCACAGTAAGCAAGCAGAGCAGGCAGGGGAGACCTGCAAAGCTGGCAAGAAGGAGGCAGATTTATTATGGTTTTCATCGGCAGGGCACAATTGGGTGGGACACACTGGTTGTTCAAAGGCTTGTCATAATTTCTATCATCTATTTAAAGTCAAACTCAGGCAACAAGCAAAGGCAGCGGCTGTGTCAAGAGCAGGGCAGACGACTTGCATTCCACAGATGTCTGCTCCTTGGAAAAGGGCCCTGTTAAAATCACCATGTGCTGAACTACTTTCACTCCAATGGAAACGTTAACTACTAAACACCCCTCCTCCCCTCCTCCCCATATGTGGGGAAAAAAACTAAACACACAGGCTTACTTTGCCAGGGATGACTCAGCTTTCCAAAGGTGTGCTGTGAGAGCTACTTCAAGGAGTATTATGACAAGACACATGGATTTCTGTTGTTTCATTTCACCAAGTTACACAGAAGGGAAATGTTTTTGCACTGCCAGCCTCACAGACTGAGAAATGGCTTAATTCGCATTGATAGCAGTCCCAATGGAAACCAATTAGTAGTCTGTAGCTGCGAGCCGACCGGTTGCCATTTGATTTTCTTTTGGCTTGTTCCACAGAAGCATATTTCTGGAGAGATTAATTATGTTTTCCCACCAGCAGAATGCAAGCAGGTCAAAGTTCCACATCCAAGTCACGTGAGTGTGTTTAAAAACCTCCATTTCCCTTTGTTCCCCTCCTGAACACTATAGGAACCCATATTAAATCTCCTCTGCCATTCTGAATTAGGAGAGTGTGTGAATGTGTTTGGGGAGGGGGTAATCCTCAATAGCCTCCGGGTGTTATGCACACACTCTCACCAGCTGTTTTCATCAGTGTGGTGCTGTGGTGCTGGAAGCCTGGCGGGTGCTGCCTCCCTGTGTCTGCACACTGTAACTGTTGCTGTTCACAGTAATGATTCTGATGCACAGTCACTCTCAATGATACATCGGGTCAGATGAGCTGGCCTCGCACAGAACAGCCGAATAACTCCCATTACAGGCCATATAGCTGTCATTGTATAGGTAATACACTTCTGCAGCAGCTGTCTGGAGTGTGGCTCACGTCCCAAATCTACATCACCACAGTACAGTAACATTAGGGAATTGACTTTGGGTTAATACGCTAATGCACCTGTAAGCTGGTGCCAATTGTGTAAGGGCCACTGGTTTCAGGCACGTGGTTTCGTCTTTACACAAGAATGGCTTTTTGGCAGTTTTGGGGATGACATGACCTGATAACTGGGAGGTGAAGGACGCCGCTCGCTCCTTTCTGTTGTCTCTCTGCCAGCATCGTTATCTGCTTTCTCTCCAGTTCAGGTTTTCATGAAGTTGTCAAAACAGAACACAAATCACATTTAGGATTTCTTCATGCACAATTCCGTTGTCATAACTAGAAGCCAACCAATATCGTTGACCGATATTATCTGCCAATAGCAGCCTATCACAGATATCAGTGTAGGCGTAAAACATTTTTGGTTTCAAAGAATAACGATGATTGGGGTGGTTTATAATTATGACATTTCCAAGAAGTTTGAGTTCACGGTGTCCTTTCAGTTCACAGATGTTTGCTTACCACATTTGAGGGTTCACTGCAAAAACATGTGTATATCAGCTGATATGTCCATATTAAAATGTTTTACTCCCGAATATCATTAGCAACCAAAAATGGCATATTGGTCAGGCTATTCATGCCGCATGTGTAGAAAGCTCACTCATAATTATGTAGCCCATCAAAACCAACGTAATCCAGACATCATGACAACTACCAGGTGCACTTGCAAGTTTTTACAATGGCATAAGTAGGCCTAGCTTCAGTACGAGAGGTGGCAATATGTAATATAATATGTGAAAGTAATAACAGAGAGCGTCTCTATCTCTGCAGCGTATGTGTGACTGACAGGAGACGGGAAGGGAAGAGTAAAGGCAGACTGACCACTAGTTAATCGATGTTCTCTAGAATGGATAACATAACATATAGCATAAAATCCTAAAAGCCAAATAGGTTGCCAAATATACCAAGTAAATTGTATGTGTGGGAAACACTGCACCTTCTCTGAGAAAGCAAAACCAGCAGAAGCAAGGTGTCGTGTGTTGATCATCGTTTATTAGCACTAAAATTGCGGGTGGATTATCACTAAAACAGAAATACAGCAGATTAATTCAGTGTCTTCTCTGAGGCACACAGGGAAAAGATTAACGCTAACAGAGAGTGGATATCATTTTCTAGCATGTGTCTGTTAAATACAATAATATATAGAAAAGTAAAAAACAAAATCTTCATTTCTGAAAACAATCTGAAAAGAGCAACATCAGTAGATAAGTGAATACGGCTGGTGGAGATACAGTAGGTCCTTACACAAAGGTATGCTGGACAACTTTGGCATCAGTGGATAAATCCCTTGTATAAAAAAGAAAACATGAGGCACTTTCTTCAGAGCAAAATAAGTGGCACTGCTTGGAACCCAATCACTTCATTATCATCAGCCTTTAGACCTCAGAGGAGTCGCACAGGGTTAAAATGCTGGCATTGCTTTGTCAAATGGCACTAAGTACTGGTGCTGCTTCTCAGCATGTGTTTCAGGAGGCAGAGTTGATTTTAAACATGGTTTACACACTGACATGTCACCATGAAGACACATTAGGCACACACAGCTCAGAAGAAAGCCCCTCTGGTGATACAGAAAATAACCATTTACAAAATATTAACCTAAGAGTTCACAAGTCCAAAAAGGCCACTATGGAACAAATATTTAAAATGCATGACTGGCTAGTTAGTGTAGAAACAAAATGCTGCTGCAGTGGAAGGGCCCCAGAGGAAGGCTTGTAAACCACGCTGCTGAGGCAGAGGCAGCTGCTGCGACCAGGATTAACATTTCCTGCAAAGTGCCAGTTTTACTCCACTGATCTTTACACTGCTCTTGAGAGCAGCACCTGGTCCACGAACATAAACGTACATCGAGGGAATCCTGGTGGAAGAAAACAACAATGTTTTAGTCCCGAGGAGGCGTCCCACACTAATTTACACAATCTGGGATTTTTCTCTCACAGCGCTGCGATGCTGTAGATGGAGCTGATACTGCAATTTGACTGCCTAATTACTTCGAGATACTTTGTACTGTTTTCCCACCCTTTGTTTACCAAAAATGGGATTCTCAGGTGTGCATGTTGATCCCTTGCCAAAGTTTCCTTCCCCTCTGTGCAAGGCAAAGAACAGAAGCTATGGGCTGTTTGAGTATGGCGTGTGCTGATGAAGTTACCTGCTCCACCCACACACTTTTCTTCTTCTGCTTCTCTTAGTAAGGCTCTGCCTTTAGACTTCGATATAGGCAGCATGTAAACACCATCCCTATAATCTGGGGATCAGAGAGACGAGAAGGAAAACCTGATTTAGCGAAAGTGCAATCTCCACGGATAGGTGCTTATTTAATCTGTTTATGTGTTTGAAATTGTTTAAACAGCTTGCTCACCTGTACACAAGCAATCCCAACACCCACCGCTCCAATGATCTTCAGATGGTCCAGGATGAATTTCTCTAGTTTGGTGATGCAGCCGCCCTAGATGAAAAACAAAGTGTGTCCTTATGTTGCATTTGTATATGTGGGAGTGTTGCTGGAGTCTCACTGCACACAAATGTTACGTATACCGTTCAGATATGACGGCTCTTCTCTCTCTGCTACACAATCTGACCATGCTGACATCCAGAGACATGACAGAAATACTGATGCAGCCACACGCACTAAGAAATCAACCCTGCCAGCACCCCCCAGCACCCTTCATCGTCTCACCTCCACCTTGTAGATGTTGGATGGGTGGTCCCTGCGGCCGCAGAGCTCAGTGGGAGTCTTACAGCAGCTGTCAGGCACCATTCGGCCGTTTGCGTCTCTGGAGCGAATCCAGACGCTTTCAGCCCAGTCGGATGATCTGTTGCTGCCGCAGCACTTAAACTGACAGGACACAGAGGAAGAGACATCTTAAGAGAGGAAGTGTGATGCTAGCAAAGAAGTACAGAATGATAAAGTTTAATATGAATCATATGTGTCAGAGATATTCCGTTATCATTTTTTCCTCCAGATATTAATCTCTGTATCATAACGTTGCATATTAGCTGATAGTACTGATGTGTGTTAGTAATACAGTATTTTTGTTATTTTAACAGCTGTATACTACTAACCCTGTATGGATGTGGTTTAAGTTGTTGCCATAAAATAAAGTTTGCATACAGATGCACAGGATGCTGCTGGGATGTAGCAGGGTCCTGCTTCCTAATACACAAATCAAGTGGTATCTGATCAGTGACTTGTGTACTTGCCAATATTTCGAAAAGAAAATTTTGAATATTTCATATGTGTGTGCATTTTGAGAGAAAAATCAAACATAACTACAAGACAGTATGAATGTATAATAAAGTATCTATTTATACATGGTCACATTATGCTTTATAAGAAACAAGACTGACAACTTCTCTCATTAAATGCGCAACATCACAACATTAATAGCGCAATCTGCCGCAGAATGAAAAAAGCAAGTCCTTAAAGAGTGTTTTGACTAGATGAATATGGGTTTTGAAAAAGTTGCTGTCTCTCTGCTTGGAAGAAAGGTGCTGGCTACACTGTGTTGATGTTATGACCTGCACCTTCTTCTTGTGCACTTCTGTTTGACAGCTGACCTGCAGTGTATGGCTGCCCTTGTTTGCATTGTTAATAGCCGTTTTTATACTGGGCAGCAGGCCTCCAATTTGGCCGTCCTTTTTGCGGCTAGGTCCGCGGATTTAGACAGAGGGCGGTAAATTGGGGGTCTGTTCTGGTCCGCTAATATGCCGCCTCGGAGGGTACACCTCCATTGCTATGTAAATCCGAGACAATCCACGTCAATTTCCTTGAAAGGTGAGTGATTTTCATGCCTGAGTATTGGATGCATTTCCAATATTGTTATTGTTGGGACCCATAGATGAAGTTGTTCATTGTGGATTTCAAAGTGGAACTCAGTTTGCCAGAATTCTCTAGTCTTCACATATAGGTACCAATTAAGCTTTGAGCCACTATTGGTCAGAATGACAGCCCCCCTCTGACCAGACAGTCAAAACTCCAGGTCCCTCTCCCTCTTCTCTACCTCTTTCTACACAGGGCTGCCTGCTCTCAAGTTCTCCTCTTCTGGATTCTTCTGGTCTAACAGCTGCTGAGAGCTGCAAGCTACATTTGCAGCAGGCCCGAAGAACCTTTCCTCACTGTAGCAACACGAGGTTCTGCCAGTACTCCAGATCAGTAAGCACCAGCAACTGCGACACACAGTAAGTTAGCACCGAGCTGCTATCCTTGCAAAGGAAAGGAGTGACCAGTTTCCTCCTCTGCCACTTTCATCAGACCTTCACAGCAAGAACAGCATTCAACATCGGAGCTCCAACCTGGGCTTACGGAGCTGGGCTTAGCATAGCATAGCACGGCTAAGCACAGGACTTTAAACTCTGATTGATGTATAATGCATATGTGTTCAATTTGTGTGTTTGTTCACTGTTTTGGTGTTATTGTGATCTCAGGTCGGGTTATTGGTAGTTTGCTTTCCTAGACAGCTAATTTGACAGTAGTTGAATGATGCATGCACGCATGAACGCATACACACACAAACACCTTTATATAGTACATATTAGTTAGATTGTGTGTTTTCATCTTTGAGTTGAATTGAGACTGTTGAACCTTCATGCTGTCCATTACAGCTGTTACAGTCATTTTGGTTGTAGTTATTAAGTAATTATTAATTAGAGTAATAAACAGTTCAGTACCTTTTATGAGACTGATTTGGTGAATTGGCTCGTTTCCCTTCTTCAAGGGTGATGCCCCGGGATGATATAATGTAAATTGGATCTTATCATTTATCATAACTAATAATTATCCCTGATAATCATTAATTATTATTGAAACCCAAATTTAACCCAACTCCCCATTAATGTTGCATGAGCACAACATAATGGTGCCTAATGTGCTGCGCTGTACCATAGTATCATAACAACCTTAATTTATATGAAACAGAAGTTCTTCTGAACTGGCAGTTGAAATTTCCTCATGCTGCAAAACAGAGGGCAGGATTATGGCACAAAAGATTTTACCGTTGTGTAACCACAACAGGAAGAGGCATTGTTTTCCCTGGGTGCCATCCCCAGCTAATGTTGAAACAACTGTGGAAACACTACACTGCAAAAGATAAAGAACCTTACTGATGAAGGAAGCAAAGACGTGGATGACGCCACCAAAACAGTAAGTAACAAAACCTGCCCACTTGTTTATACAACCAGGTGTTTGACTCTCCTTTTCTTTTCTTTGCCCAAAGAATAGTTTGACATTTTGGGATAAAGGATTATTTGCTTTCTGACCAATAGTTACATGAGAAGATTGATACTACTCTGATGTGTCAGTGAGGTTAGGAGAATAATAACCAAAATACCAGCTCACACCAGGATACAATGATGCTATTTCATTTACAATTAACAAATTTTGCGTTTCACATGTTGTTTTATCAGATTCGCTCTGCCTGTAGTGGCATAGTCAGATTAGCCTAAAGTCTAGGGATGTGAGTAGTGCTAGCTTGTCTCATTCCAAAGGTAAAAAAGAATTGGGCTATTTCTTGGGTGGGAACAGTAAACTTCCTGCTGTCTCCATTAGCTGCCTTGTAACTATTCCAAGCCCTGTTAGTCAAGCAGACAACCGCCTGTAAAAACACAATGCGCTTGAAATATATCATGATAATCAGAGAGCTTTAAAAGACTTTGTTACTTTTAGACAGAGTCAGGCCAGCTGCTACCCCTCATTTTCAGTCTTTATTATGCTAAGATAACTGGCTGATGGCTGCAGCTTCATGTTTAAAAGACAGATGTGAGAGTGGTGCAAGTCCTCTCAACTAACTCTCTGCATAAAGCCAGTAATTTTCCCCAAAATGTTACAATCCAACAAGTCAAAACTAATTATTGGAAATGATACAAAAAAAAAGTTTAGAAGAAAGAACAAAGAATAAATGCTGACATCTGACAGCCCGTGGCGCCTGAGCATAAAAAATTAGCCTGAACTGAAGTCTCAACTGCAGCTCAGATTTACCCGCTCCTTCATGTGCTGTCAACTGGTATAAGCACAGAGTGTAAATCACAGCACAGAGTTCAGACTAGTCCATCATCCTTAGCTGAGGCGACTTGAACCGGATTTGTTTTGACTCGCACTCATCACTGAAATCTCTAATCTGATGGGATGATTGGTTACCAAACACTGTCCAATCAACAGGCCACATGTGAGTCCATGTGAATTCTGCTTAGAAGCTCTGGTTCTCTCCACACAGCCAGTTTTTCAGTATATACACTGTTAAAAATTAAGTTCAGATAGTTGTATCCTTCCATCTAGCCATCCTCTAATGCAGACACTTACCTCCTGCTGCAGCTTGTCTACAGCCCTGGTGATTTGCTCCTGGGTGTTCTGTTGATACTTCTGGGTCATGGTCTCCCGCAGGTTCTGCTTCAGCTCCTCATTCAGCTGTTCAGACACACAGGCATGCATATAAGCACGAGCAGACCAACACAAACATCTCAGGCTAGCACAGAGCATGACCATGTGATAAATGAGTTATTATAATTGTTGACTCTCTAACTGATTAGATTTACAGCACAGAGACTTTAAACGCTCTTCTGATGATACATGTCACGTACAGCAGCCTCAACAACAGAAGAGCAGAAGAAACCGGGGCCAGGCACAGGAAGTCGCTGTTGGTTTTTTTTTGTTCTCGAGACCAGTGACAGAAATGCTCACTGGAGGAGCGCGAGGTCTGGGGGGCTCAGTTTCTATGGCAACGAGCCAGCTGGGAAACCACTGTAAATCAAAGCGTGAAGGAGATATCAAGGGAATGAATGATGAAGAGAGGAAGGGAGGGAGAGAGGGAGGGAGGGCAGAGAGAGATCAGAGACGGGAGGTGAAAAGACAAAGAGGAAGAGGAAAGAAGGAAATATGTGGGATGTGAAGCGGAGTGGATCGTTTTTGTATTTTACCTGTTGACAGTGTGGGAAGCACTGCGTCAGTGAGGTGAAAACAACAATTCAAGATTTAAGAGAAATAAGAGCAACCATGAGTTCAAGCATCGGATTCACATGATGGCTGCATGCCCCTATAGGACCTACATAAGTTTTCAAGACCATCATTTTCTATATAGTTAGACAGTGGTCACATACGTGCTGTGTCTGAAACCATACACTGAGTTTCACTCGCATCCTGCTCCACCCACATTTAGCACCTGTCACGTATGTCTGACCACAGCCTTGTTCTTACTGCTTGGCACTGGATCAGATTCCCTGTGATATCAGCACATTACCAAAGGATGCTTATAACTTGAATTTTACCTACAAAATGTCTATTACCGAGCAGTCTGTTAGCTGTAGCATTATATGTAACCCAGGTGAATGTTTGCTTTGTTTCACCACCATCATTTTACAGTTATTTATTACATGGCTACAAATAGATTCATTACCTCATCGCTATGCACCCGACAAACAGCTGTGCTTCAAAAGAGGTTTTAAAAATATGTTGCATTGTTCTGTCATTCGCTTACAGAACAAATGCTCGGCTGATCAAGATCTGGTGATCAGACCACTTTTGCCCACGATGGCCACCAGAGTATCAAAAAATAAAAGTACCCTATAGCTGCTTTGATACTGATCTCAGGCCATTATACAACTTCAGAAAGGAGAATAGATTCTATGAATTTGATATTTAATGAATTCATTTCTACATTATATCATCAAGTTATAAACATTTTATAGCCACATGCTGACTGTTCATCAACATCCACTGGAGGCTACTGTGACTAAATTATGTTCCACATATTCGGATATACTTTATATTTGACCTGACGCATGGAACAACAAAACCCTCACACATGAAAAACAACCGCTACAAAATTGTTGATGCCTGTGTTGCCTGGAGGTGGCAGGAAAAAGTGCAGTGGTAGTCAATCCTTTCTTTGCCTGAGGGAGGCAACGCTGACGTGTTTCCATCTGCAGGTCCAACCTGTTGCTGCTCTGGGTGGAGAGGAGCAAACTGGGTGGAGTCACTGAACAGCTGCTCCTCTTGCCAAAAGTGAATTAAATGTGTTTGTGAGTGAGCTACAAGCAGGTTTCATGAGGTGTAAATGCAGATTTCTCACAACTAATTACCTGCGAGAAAAATGAGTAATAACAATTTGAGCTACTTTGTTTTGAAGCAAGTGAAGGAGACAGAGCTTTAGGAAGCAGGAGAAAGCCATGGAGCTCAGTGACTGCTCATGTTCAGGCGAGTTGTGTATTATGAATGAGGCAGTTATAATGATATCAGAGCACCTTGAGACTGAGAACAGTCCTGTTGCAGAGCTACAAGCCACCTGGCTTTAACACCAGTGGGGCTGGGACTGATGCTGGTGAACAGCCATGTTAAAGTGAAACTCTCGCCAAAAAGCAACCTATGCTTTATTTGTGAATGTATATGAGACAAACCTTTGTGTAAAAGCATAATTATGAAGGAAGAGGCTTTACCGTACTTCCCCTGCACTCCACTGAAAATTAGCTTGCCCAAAAACAAAACTACGGTAAATATTAAGTATATAGTAATTATGCTTTTACATGAAGGTTTGTCTCATATGCATTCACAAATTAAGCCTAGGTTGCTTTTTGGCGAGAGTTTCACTTTAACACAGTCAGTATAACTCTCCACTGTTGAAGCTGATGTGTGCTGAGGGAGGCTTTTCTTTTTTTAACTATAGTACATGAGATAAGAAAATAATCGCTTGCAAGCAGAACTGCGCTCACGTAGTACACATTTCACAGAGCTAAGCCGTGTTTTACTCTCTGAGGGCATTTAGCATTTCTTTGTTTATTATTGTCATGTGAATTCTAGTTTACAATGATAACCACGGCTTAAGACACGGGGCTTTAGCCTTGTTGTTGCTGTGTACTACTAAAGGCATTTTTCATTCCATTTGGACTAAATGTACCACAAGTAATATGGCCACATATTTGTATTTTTAATGGGCTGTGTTAGATTTCCTCACAGCCAACTCATTTATCATTGTGGTTTTGTCGTAGTTATAATGGTAGTGCAGCACATGGACTTGGAACATGTGCCAAGCATACTCGATTGATCTTTTTGGTAGAAGAGCTACACACATAGGTTTTTGTATCAGGTGATGATTTCATGTATAGAGATGTAGACTATCTACACAAGATAGCTTTCTTTTGACGATTTCCCAAAAATATGTAAACTTAAAGCGAAACTCTCGCCAAAAAGCAACCGAGGCTTTATTTGGGATTGAATATGAGTCAAATCTTCGTGTAAAAGCATAATTACGACGAAAGAGGCACTTTTAAGATTTACCGTAGTCTCGGTTTTGGGCACGTTCATTTTGAACGGGAGAGTGCGACCTGACAGGCAGGAGAGTAATGGTGAACCGCTCCTCAAGCCTGCCCGTCAGGTCGCACTCGGAGATCGACATTTTTGCCTGCCATGACAACAACGAGCAGGCGATGCAGCAGCTAACGTGAGTAGTTCAAAAACCTTCTTTTTCATAAGTTCTGTGTATACAAACAATGTTCTCAATGCTCATGTTCATGAGTAGAGGCCTGCGTGGTGATGCTAGGAGCAAAGTTTCATGTTGTGTCGAGCCTTCTTAGTGTTCTAAAAATAGCAATTTTGATGCTAGCGTGTCATGCCCCTAACTCTCCCGTTCAAAATGAACGTGCCCAAAACCGAGACTACAGTAAATCTTAATAAAAGTGCCTCTTTTGTCGTAATTATGCTTTTACACAAAGATTTGACTCATATTCAATCCCAAATAAAGCCTTGGTTGCTTTTTGGTGAGAGTTTCGCTTTAAAGACAAAACGAGGGACAGCACACAACAAAATTTACTTTAGAGTGTATAATTACTCAATCACAAATCCCAATTTTTGTCAAATTTAAAGATTATATACGTAAGAATTCTGCATTAAAATGTCTGAAAACAACTAGAGCGTGTATCTTTCACTGTGATGGGAATCATGTTTCCAATCATGTTCAAACCCGGAGAAATCCATCATGAGAGAGACTAAACATGAATAAAACTTTAAAACATTACCTCATCCATGAACATTTGAACAGCGGTGGTAGTTTAATGTTGTATACCACGAGCGAAGCAATCATTTGTGTTGTGTATTTGAGTAACTAACACAGTGTTAATTCAGCCTAAACAGCCAGTTTAGTTGTATGTTAGCTGCAAACCGACGTTAGCCAGCGACAGCATGAACAGAGTCAGCACTCACCATGCAGTCTGGTTCTCTCTCATCTTTTCCCCTTTCCTCTCAGCAGTATGACAGTCATAAGTTAAATTACATTTCCCCTCCAGCTCCAGTCAGCAGTAAACATTACAGAACATAAACACCTAACAATGTGGGTCACCTCTGCAGATCACTGCGGCAGTCAGGCGTGAAGATAAATCCACTTTTTAATCCCAAAAGTTCAAAAGTAATCTCTGAGCTCTCCTCACATCGGAAACTGTCTCCGGATCAGAGCAGAATCCGAACTGACTTGATCCACACAACATTTGGCAACTGTTTTTGTCTTGATATAGAGCCCTCTAGCAGCAGAAGTTACATATTGTATCCTTCTATATCTGTCAGCTGCTCCAGTATCAATCCATGCACACAACCAAACAAAAAAATCCCAGGGTGCATTGTAAAATATATTTGAAAAATAATCTTATTGGCCCCAGCAGGGGGATTACCTGCTGGTAGTAGATATAAGCCAGGATGCCAGCCAGGATCTCCAACAGGAAGATACACAGCAGCAGGACAAAGTACTGGGGAGGAGGAAGAAAAAATACTGTCAGTGGACGGCAATGAGATGAAGCAAAGGTGGCTTCAAAAATCTGATGTGGGAGCATTTTAACACACACATGCAGAGAGGCCAGAGAGGTTTCCACTGCAGATTCGCACAAACATTCAATACAAGGTTGAATATGTAGTTCATTCAAAGTACACTGAAGTCACAGTCAAAATGGTTTTTTTTTTACATACTATTTTAATCCCAATAATCCCAAATTCGTCCATGATACAAAGCTCATAAATGAAGGCCTTACTCACAGTTGAAACAAATGGTGGTGAAATGACTCCAAGAACATCGCAAACATTTTGTTCATCTCTTTGTTTCATAGCAGTCACTGTACTGCATTATTTCTTTGTTAGTATAAAATACTTGCATCAGTGAAACAAAGGTGGCCACTTGGGCTGCCCCCAAGTGGCCACCTTTGCCCCCTCACAGTTTCTGAGTGCGACACCACTGCATAAATCCAAGGTCTGTAACAACTTAACGTAATGTGGCTGCTAACTACACACAAAACTATCATATATTCACATACAATTACGTCTAATTACATCATAACAATGTTTTGTAAAGTAAACATGTATGTAGCGCTGTGATGCTACGCACTCACTAAAGTTACATAGTGCAGAAACAAGAGGAGGAGGTAGAGTGGCTGAAATTCACTGTATAGAAGACACTGGCCCTCATTTATCAATTTTGCATGAAAACAGTGCAGATCTGAGTGCAGAATTGGTCTTACGACAGGACACACGTGTGATTTATGAAACGTTCGTATCTGACCAATTCCAGCGTACGAATGATCGGGTCTTGATAAATGCGGCGGCTGAATTCGATCGTCATTAACATTTTACGAAGAAAAACTTTTCCAAGATGGAGATGAGCATCCTGGTAGCACCAGCACATCAAAAGCACTCTGTTGTGCAAAACTGAACAGGCCAAAATAATATGGCACACTTTCTCTGGGGTATACAGCAGCTTTCCCCCTGCTGGTCCGAGACAAAGCCACCTGCCCTTCAGCAACCCAAAGCAGCGCTCCACTGTGACCTTTGCTGTGCTGCACCACAAATCCACAGACTCAGATTTGCGTACACGAGCTCAGACCTGACGTGAGATCTGATCGTAGCTTCCACTCATGTCCAAATTGATGAATGCCGAAGCTTGCGTGGAAATGGTCGTACGCACGGTTTTCTGCCGTACGTTCGTTTGATAAATGAGGGCCACTGTATCATCAACATGAATTGGAAGCTGTTATTTTATGGCAAGGTCTTACTCTCTATCTGACCTATTCATTTCAGGCCCAACAATAGAAAGAAAGTAGTACTGTTAGTGGTGTTTTAAAGTGTGCAATTTCCGAGAAAATTATGAAAAAAAGAAGGCTGGCCAATTATCCTCTCTCGGGGCATATATTAATTTTTCTCTGAAATAAACAATTCTTAATCTGCCACAGACAAAGTATCCACTGCCCGACCGCCGGACTACAGAGCAGCTTCGTTCCTCAGGCTGAGGGTTCAATCGATTCATCTTCAGCAAGCCACTATATAAAATAGTTTGTTTTTTCTTATGTAACATAAAAGGACTGAAATGCAAATTTCGTTCGGGAACCTTGGTGTTGTAAAATGACCTGTAAATGAACCTTTAACTTCTAATTTGTTGCTAAAGAAACTGTTTACAACTGCTAACCAGCAGCCTCCCAGTGTCCATCTGATGTTTTTTCCACTTTATACTATCAAATACAACTGAACAGGGTTAGGGTTAAGAGGAACAGCCTCAACAAACCGGTAGTAGTATTGCATGTACAACAGTGTGAACCTATAAAAGAGGCCTTAGAACAGGCAACAAAATTTAAAGTTCAAGAGTTAAACTTAAGAGACAAGACTCTGTTGAGCTTTCTAATTTTTCTTTTAGTTGGTTTATTAAAGCATTGCACTGTCAAAATCCGGGTGACTGGCAGTTGCACATCTCACACTCTGTGCCTTTAAGTGAGGTTTGCTGAGTTTATTGTCAGTATCTGATTTGTGACCAGGCCCCGGGGAGGGAGAGGGAAGGTCTGCTTTTCATGCCAAGTTTGTTCAGAATAAAAGACAAGTAGAGATATAATCAGACCAATACCTTGACCCAAATTCCTCTGGCCTGCCGCTATCAGAGAGTGCAAATCAGCCCCTTAATGTGGACTTGGTCTTTGATTTGATTGCTTGGCTGATTAGATCTCTCTGTGGCTCCGAGCCTGAATGCTGAGCAGACTTTAAGATGCATTTTGATGTCCTGTTGATGGTTCTGAGAAAAGTATTACAACATATTAAAAAAACAGGCTTGTTGAAAGAATCCTTAACACTGTATGGCAATTGTGTGATGAGATTAATCTACTGCAAATTTATAGGAACATGGAGCCTTACAGAATCTCACACTCTTCCCATGATAGAGAAAAGTGAATTAACAATAATTAAGCACGATAGCTCAGGTTCTGCCCCGATGTGAACAGTTCCATACATAACACTGGTCTAAAGCTTGACTGACACATCAGCAGACTGATAACACCTGCCAGTTCTGACTAATATCAGATACACTGTACATATGTTTCTGATTTGCAACAGAGGGAAACTGCAGCATAGAGTCAAATGGAGACTTGATTTTTCGGGACGATACCGATATGTTACAGTTTAACAAGGTTTTTTTTTTTTCCGGTCCACTGAAACAGTAAACTTCACTGCAAATGTAATGATTTAAAATAACCCCAAGCAGCTTTTTTCCACTACATTCTCTGAAGAGAAATACCTTGCATATTGATATTTCTGTGATAGGCCAATATCGTCTGTTTCTTTGCCTACGCTTTCTCTTTTACACAAACACCACACACACACACACACACACACACACACACCCACAGTGATGTGTACAGGGTGTGGTGGAGAACCTGTTGTTGGCTGTAGAGACTGAGGCAGCTAAATTTACTAGCCCTTTTTACACAGCGTCTCCGCCATACCGCAGTGTAATTTACACAGAAAGCCAGCGCTGCAGCTCCTAATGAGGCGTGATGATACACGTCATGTTGATGGCGTCGGTGTTTCCCCGGTGTCCCCCTGTCAATCTAAACCCGCGGACAGTTTATAATCATATGGATGCTGTTGTAATGTGTAGTGATTGAGATCCTGACCCACCAAACATCCTGGAATGTGACGAAGTTACGTTTTTCGCGCTAAATTACATAATTACATAATCACCATCAGTAAACAGGATGCTGTCTGACTCCTTCACTCGCGGGGACGGAGAAAGTTGGTAGGACAGGCGGGAGGACGGATGCTTCTCCACGTACAGCTGTGGTATTTGTTTTCCTCAAATAAATTGCCAAAGACAGTGACAGTTACTGTTACTTTTGTTTGGTCCTGTAATGTTGCTTTGTGGGACATTTCTCTGTATTTAGTTGAGTGAAGGACCTGTGCAGTTATCAGACTAGTCAGACCAACACACCCCACTCCGCGCCTCCGGCTACTTCGTTCACACTGGGGCAGTTCACCAGTAATGCGGCCCTGATATAACCTCCAGATATCAACTCCAGAGGCAGATCAGCGCTGGAGTGAAATTTCACCTTTCTCCGCATCTGAAACTTTCACACAGAGGAGGGTGCAGATCCCCGCATGCAAACGGCAGTGTGAATGGGGCTGCACTGACTGCAGTGGCTCCAGAGTCGTCACGAT
>CAEMYA010000003.1:3534787-3545212 GCA_903131615.1 Diplodus sargus | reverse complement strand
AGGGAGATGGAGGCGGCAGGTCTTCTGCCTCGGCTGCGGCGGCTGCTGCAGCCGCGGCAGAAGACCTGCCTGTCCCGGACGAGGAGCCCGGACTGGCGGTGCCGGTGCTCTCGCTGTGCCCCTATGGATAGACTCTGTCTGCTGCAGTGAATTCCAGAGATGCCAGTTTCATTGCGACGAAATATCTACAGCGGACGGAGAAATGTGTGGTGTCCCGGATTAGTGGGAGTGGCTTGCAGAGCTGTGCATTGTGGTGCATTGTGGGAGTTGTTGTCTTTCATACAAATGCGCCCTAAAGTCACTTTCTGCCTTTTCTCAGTCAAACAAGCACAAAATTCAAAAATGATGTTACATTTTGACTTCAAATATGACCCTCTTTCAATAAAGATTAATGTTTCCATCGGTGAAATGCTTCTTTAAACAGCGTCAATAATTTATGTACGTACGTCTCACAGCCGCTCAAAATAATCTATGCGCCGGCTTGCGCAAATTTACCAACCAGGCAGTCTCCCGGTCGTCCCAATTGCCACTGCGCCCCTGACAAAACCTTTCTTAAAACCTCTGCAGTGGCTTCAGACTCAACAGCGTGCTTCTCTTAGACTTCCTGGCTGATCATCAAAATATCTCACAGTAAAGTCAGACTCATCTTTCTGAGGTTGTGTGAAAATATTTGAACAGCTTCTTTGGCCTTTTGTGTCACAGCAGCAGTTTGTCTCCAGAGGTTTTGTGACGTCTTTCCTCCTTCACCTTCATGCACTCTCACCATATCCACTGTTTACATAATGGAACAACACATAGCTGCAGAGAGAACACACACACATCTGTATGCAGCTCTGTGTCTGACTGAGGTTCTATTTCAGACTTCATTAGAAGTAGACTGCTGCCTTTACAATTACTGAGCAGGTAGGAGTTCAGAGTCACACTGAAGGTGACTTTAATCAGTGATACCTTGGGACACGTGTTGGCTTTGGAAAGGAGTCATCAACCAACCTTTTTGATATGTTGCACTATTTTGCCTCATACAGCTAATAAGTTGGAACTACTTAATTCAAGTCAATGCAGACGTTATCAACTTGTGTCCAGCTGCTGGTGATTATCAAACTAACTTAAAAAAAACTGAACAACACTGCAGCATGGTACTTCAAAACTCACTGAGGTTGTCTTCACTTAAAATGGTGATGAGATTCAGAATTAAAATACTTTTAAAGAGCAAGACTCGGTGAAAACATTTGTTGAAGTGCTTTGTAATCATCATCTGGATTTTCCCAGGTGTTGTTAGAGTGTTTGTATAAAATGGATAAAGGCAGAAAACTGTCACATTGTAAAAGCTGGAACCAATAAAGTTTGGCTTTTGGCTTAAAAGAGAGACAAACAATTATCAATAAACGTGCTATATACTTTCTATCTGTCTACTAACTGATTATTTGTTCATCATATCCCCCAGCAGGTGCTGAAAAAAAATGCTCTGTAATGAAGCTACATGGATGTAAATTCTCCTTTTGCATAATTAATGCTACTGGCAGGCCCACATAAGAACTACTAGCAGGCTCTTGAATGTTCCAGGTGGTCTCACAAATTGAAAACATGTCAAATCAAGTTGGAAACACTGCTCACACACCAATGCCAACAAATGTATTGGGCGATATTTAAAAAAGAGAAAAATTAGATGATCAGTTAGATTCATAGAATCAAAGCGAGAGGTGTCAGCTGGTGTTTTTGGACAATTTCTGATCCACAAATAAAAGATTTTGGATGAAGACAGTGAGTTGGAAGATTTAACGAGTTAAAAATGTTAATGCTTCTGAGATGGAGCAACAAGATGCGCACATACATACACACACACACGCACCATATTATGTTCTCCATCTTTGGCAATCTCCTGTGATCCTCCCTCCCTCCTGACAACTTCATTCCTTCTCTGTGATTCATAGCTGTGAGCTCAACTCGTCAAGATGCACCATTCATTCAAAAAACACGCACACACACATGGAGAATGTGTGTTTCAAAGTAAGCATGAACATTCTCTGTAGAACATGCAACGTTGACCACCTTAAAAAAAGATGCAGTTTTTTACACAGACACAAAACTTAAACGACGTGGCTATGTTGTATGTATGTTGTTATTCAGCACCATAGAAATGAAAACTATTGAGCAGGAGTGTTTTTTAATATGTTTTTTTCCCAAAATGATGTATTCGGAACTTTCTGTCTGGTTCTACTCTTTTTTAAGCCTAAAAGATGGTCCTGAGAAAGTCTGTCATGCTGCAAAATAAATGCTAGAGTGATGATCACAACTAAGTCATGAAAGACTCATCAGGTTGAAGAACATGCCGGATGCGAGCCGAGCAGCCTGACACAAATGAAACTATGAAGTAGAGCTCTCCTTAAACTTTGTTTCTGCTTACAGCTCTGCCAGTCTGTTGCCTCATACAAATACAATCCAATCAGAATAGAGTCGAGCAGCAAATACAGTGAGATAAGAAAGAGAAAATACAAAGTGAAGGAGAGAGAAAATGCTGAAAGACAGACCATGAAATGAATTCTCCTGTTGAGCATTTGTCCTTATAGTTGACAAATCAAACATTTCAATAGCTTGGTTGGTCATAAGAAAGTGTTTAAATGAGTCCTGTATTCACTCTGGTCTTACACTGCATACTGCCCTCTGCCTCTTCGTTCATTTATCTAAAACCTGTGTTAGACAAGGTATCTGCACTGTAGATATGATCCTAAAATACAGATGCAAAGGTCAGATGACGGACAGAATATTTAAAAGCCCTAATGTTTTTGTTTTTATATCTTTCTAATTAATTGCAATCTTAATACTTTCAGTTTCTGGACAGCCGATGAGACAAAACAAGCAACTGAAAATTCAGCTGAGGTTGTGAAATATGATGGATATTTTCACAAAATATTAGCTATCAATTAATGTGCAGCATGGCCTGTGACAATGATAACCTTATCTCACATATCTTATCTGATCAACTAATCAATATATGGACACGACCCAACAACAAGTGGCAGACACTGGACTGTCAGTATATTGCCTGTTATGACTGAATGACTACACCCCTCTGCCACACAGGGTCGCAGCCTTCCACAGCAATATGAGAATTGATGGTGATTGTACATTTTCTATCTACAATTTTGGAAGCTACCAAATCAACATTATTAAAATTATATTGTTACAAGTTTATATCAAGTTTCATTTAGTTTATGTTTTGCAAATTCCAAAATCTAATTATTCTTAAGAAATAAAAGTCTATTGCTCTTTGAAAGGCTGCATTGTGTTATCATATTACACTACGGAAATGCATCAAAAATAATGCATCAAATTTAATTTGATTTATTTTTGCATGTCCGTGCACATGAATATATGCATCTGTATCCCAATATTGCTAACTAAGTTCGAATAGTATGTATCATTTCATCAGTGGCACAAAATGATCTTATGGGACAACACATCATTCAACACAGTAAGTTACTGTGACAGGCCGATAAGCAGCCACACTCCTAATAAAAATCAGAAGTTGTAATCATAATAAATCTAATCTGTAACTTTACTGCCAAGAAATATTTTTAATTCAATGCGCAAGACAGAGAGGGGGGCAAAGGGAAATATTAGAGACATAAAGAAGTCAGAAAAGTCAAACAGATAAAGTCAGAGAGACAGAAGGAGATAATGTCGATAAGAGAGTAATGAAGAATAGGCAGCGAGGACACTGAGACACACTCCACTGGTGGATCCAGGCTCAGTGAGGACTGCTTTCCATTTGGCTCTGTCATTATGAAGGAGAAGGTTTCTCCCTCTGCTCCCTGAGTCATTTCACTGTTCTGTCGTTTCTCTACTACAGAACAGTGAAGCTGTGTGTAACCCACACACCACGCTCCTCTTCCTGTGGGAGAGTTTTCCTCTTTCCCTCTGTCTTACTGACCTCCCTCACACGTTGTATACTACCTTCATCACTAACAGTATTACAAAAACTCTGATATGGTCTTCCCTTTAATCAGCTGTAGTTTCACTGTTGCAGTATACCTGGTGATGCTATGGCTGCATCAGCTTCTCTGTGAAGCTTCCCAGAACTTGTGACCTTTAGGTTACAGGACATCAGTCACTTCAGCGTCTGGTACTCTCAGCAGGTACCAGGCGCTCGCCACATATAGGGAAACAATTACTTTACCTCTCTCCCCCCACTGTCCCCGCCCTTATGTTTGCCCTCTTTAACAATCTCGATAGCATCTCTCCTTGCCCACAAGTTTGTTTATTCCCTGTGATTCGTCGCCCTAATCTCGACTCTTCAGGATGCACTGAGCGTTCAAGAACTACACAACATGCGGGAGAAGAGGTAAAGCACACACACTTCCATTTATACAAAAGCTCTTGAGTTATAAATCAAATAATCTGGACAGAGTGGGGACTTCATTTATTGCAGACAGTTCTATAGACTTTTCAATTATGTTTTAAGTCTAAAAGAACTCATTGGCTGCTCCGGCAATCTGCAATCAATGTTGGAAAAAGCAGCAGACAGTTCCTTAAAAATGATTTTTATCAACCAGAAACTAAAGCAATTTATATTTTTACTCTTTGAAGATTCCCAATCATCCAGAAAGCAGAATATCTAGTTTTAAGTCGAATGAAACTGACATTGTCATTTGCAAAATAATTGCTGATAACGCATCTATATTTTAAGAATAAACCAGCAATTCCACTTGACTGAGTATAAAGCCACAACGATAAGTTGAATAATTGATCGAAAGACAATTAATGGCCACCTATTTTGATAAACAATTAATTGTTTTCAGCCATGTTTCAAGCACAAATGTCAAACATGTTCTGGCTCAGCTATGCAAGGCAATATTATCTGTATGGCACAATTCAGACACAAGACGACGCAAAGTGCTTAATGGGCATAAAAATTAAATCTAAAGACATTAAAAATTGCATTTAAAATACACTGACAACAAGTAGGTGTAATGATTGGGTATCTTGTGCCATATGTTTTGATATTATGCCCTTGTGTGTGCCTCCTCTTCAGTTCTCCTCTGTTTTCCCCTCTGTGCTTCCCCTCGTTACCTCACCTGTCCTCTTCCCTCCTCACTCTCCTCACCTGTTCCTGATCACCTCGTTAGTGTCTGCGTATTTAGTCTTTGTTCTCCCTGCACTCCTTGTCAGTTTGTTTTGTGATGTCCTCCATGTTGTACCCTACAGGTCCTTAGCTTCTGTTTTTTTTTTAGCTGTACTTTGCTTTGTCTCCTTTGACTATGCCTTTGTGTCTAGCTCCCCTTGTGTTTTTGTAATATTCTGGGTTTTTTTTGTAAATCACAGCTCACCTTTTGTTCCCCCCTATCCTGCCTCCTGTGTATGGTCTGCATCTGGGTCCTAAATTATAACCTCACCTTAACGGTAGGAGGACATAACAGACTAAAACATTAAAACAGGTTAAGAAAAAAGACAGGTTTAAATGAGACAAGAATAGACAATAAAAGTCAGTGCAGTTCAAAGCCTTGACATGGCTTTAGTCTTGATTTAAAAGAGGTGAGAGTTGGAGCAGACCTGTAATTTGTTCCAGATACGTGGCGCATTACATGTGGACACTGCTTCTCCGTGTTTAGTTTTGACTGTAGGGACTAAAGCAGATCTGTACCTGGCGATCTCAGAGGTCTGGATGGTTCAGAACGTGGCAGCAGATCAGAAATGTATTTCGGCCAGAAACCATTCAGTGCTTTATAAACCAACAGCAGGATTTTAAACTCTATTCTTTGACAGACAGGAAGCCAGTGTAAAGATCTGAGAACTAGAGTGACGTGATCTAATTTTTGGTTCTTGTTAGGACTCGACCAGCAGCGTTCTGAGTCAGCTGCAGCGGTCTGATGGAGTTTTTAGAGAGCCCTGTAAAGACACCGTTACAGTAGTAAATGTCAATTGTTTTTTTTCTAAATGGTAATCGATAACGTAAATCGAAGCAAAAGCCGGAGCACAGAAGTGCAGCGCAGTCGATTGCATGCATATAACGAAGACGCGAGCACAAAATCTGACCAGCACCCTCTGCATTAAAAGGTAGCGTATGGAAGCATTTTGGCTTCTGTGAAGTTAAAGGGAAACAGGACCTGGACAAGAGCCACACAACATGCAAGTTGTGTCAAACTAAACTAAAATATCCTGGGAACACAGCAAACATGAGAAACCATATTACACATTTCCACCCAGAGGAGGAAGAAAAATACCGGGTTGTAGTTGCTGCCAACCAGAGTGCTATGGAGCCGAGATGCCTCCCGTCTTGAAGGTATTTTACTGACACAGCGATCCTGACACTTACAACAGAACCAACTCAGAAGTCATGGAATCATTGAGGGGCTCCTAACAAAAGCAGGGAGCCACACTGGTGCAAATATAGCTGAGTGATTAAAGAATGTACTGGTATGATTTCAATGTGGCCTATTTCATATTTCTTGTATGAGAGTTGCTTTTTGTATTGTTTAGCTGTGACATAAATATGCTGTAAATAGATCTGCAGGTAGACCCCAAGTCTTAAGTGGGCTTTCCTGTCCTACCCTCCACAGAGTGTATCAGAGCAGCAAGTTAGAAAATGTGACACGACATTTTGACTTTCTTTTTTACAGATGTTTACGTTTTTTAACATCTGTTTATGGTATACAGCAAAATGTTCTGTTTTTTGGTTGAGTGAGAAGTCTTGGACTCTTTTTTTTAAATTTATTTCATAAGGGCAGCTTTTTATGTTGGGAGTTATTTAGAATATGTTTTGTATCTATGTTTATATTACTCATTGCACATAACAGGAGGATGTTGGTTTGAAGTCTATTGTTTTATGTTAATGGAGGGCAAGAATATGCTGATGCTGTATTAATTTACTACATATATGCTACTATAGGCAAACTTTTCTTTTCCTGTTTTTTTTTTTTTTGCAAAGCTGGAATATTTGCTGGCAAATGTAACCTTCCAATAGTCATATTAAAAGATATTGGGAGTAAATTCAGTACGGATCAGTACAAATACTTTGCTTTAGTAGTCACAAAGTGAGGGAAAAAAGAAATCTTGTATGGGGGGGGCATCAAGGTGCATCGATAACCGTTTTATCATCTCATCGCAGCCGTCTGAGTAGTAATCGAATTGTGAGATGCCTGCAGGTTTCCACCTCTAGACAGCAGTCGAGTGTGCTGAAGAGAAATGCACTGACAATGCTACTGTGTGTGCTGCTTTTCTTTGTCATTTAATGAAGAGACTTTTGGTTTCACACTGTTGGTTGGGCAAAAAGCAATTTAAAGAAGTGGCTTTGGACTGTGGTGAGCATTTTTGACAGTTTTTCTGGACACTTTATAGATATTGATAAGGAAAGCGATATTTATTTGCGGTCCTGAGCATTTCTATATTTTCTGATTGTTTTCATTTTCACAGATTAAATCCAGCTATTGGTAAAGGTGGCCTATGCAAACATGACAACTTCTTAAGTTGACATATTTTGGTCGTTGCTGGTAATGAAATGAGCAATGATCGCTGGGCTGTGTTTTGGGTTTTTTTTTTTGTACAAACATAATCAATTAAATGTGCCATAACTTTGTTTTAGATGTTATCATAGTCCTACATTCTACTCAATGAATGTGACAAATATACGCACCTGGAGAGAACTGCCGATTTTGACATCTACCTGTCTCTGGAGAGAATATCTGGCTGTCCTGAATCCTTCGAGGACAGATGAAAAGTCCAAAAGATGATACATGTTCTTGCAAAGCTTATATGAAACAAACGTTTGAGCTGTGCCGACAGTGGTGTGCATGCATTAATGTACCGTGTTTAAAGTTGTGGATGATCGCATGAGTGTGTGGATGGTACAGTGCTCCTGTGTGTTTGAATTTAAAGCTGTGCCATGCAGGTGTCAGTGCTTCAAAATCTGCTGCTGTGTACAGAGTGAGGCAAATCAAATATGGGCACACGCTTCTACGGTCAGAAGTTTTTGTTTCGTCTGACCCTAATCAAGGCTGGCATCATGGCCTGGGTTGTTTCTGAACACGTGTGTGGCACCATTAGCTGAAGGTTGTGTTTGGTGTCCAGATTTACTTTTTGGCTTATTCTAAAGTTGAAAAACAAATTCAACTCGCATGCCATAGATTACCTCAGTCACCAAATAAGAAGCAGAAGCTAGAATGATTCAAGCCTGTTTTCAGAATTATTTTAGTCACACAATGTCTGTCTGAGTTTGTGATTAATGTCTACAATGAATGTGAATTTGTGAGTCTGGCTTCACATCTGCTTAGTATCACCCCCAAAAAAATATTTTGTTTCTTCTTTGTAAGCCATCTGGCTGGAGACGGGACTAAAAGTCTGCTTCAAACAGAATATAAGAGGCCTGTGTGATACAGAACCACCGTTTTCCATTGTTTTGCATCCGGGCAGGTGTGGACAAATGAGACAAGGATATTCCCTGCTGTTGTTTGGCTCTTGAATGGTAAACATTTGTCACTTTAAGGTGCATTTTGTCTCTGGTTTATGGTGTTCTTTGTAATTCTTTGTGGTATTTTGTATATTTCAATGTGTTTAGGTAATTTGATTCAGGCATCGTAAACCTTTGGAACTCTAAGGCCCATTTTGTTTTTTAGCTATGTCTCATTTATATAATGGGTTTTTGAGTCTGCTGTCTTGGATGTCATCTTCCATCTCTTGTAAAATGTGCTCACCATGTGAAGTTTCAAACAAAGGTTGTTACAATGGATTTCAATAAAGTCAGTCAAGGTCTGAGGTGCTGAGAGTTCAGTCTACATAATGATTGTAAATAGTGCACCGTCATGTGTTTTGTACTCATTCAGATGGACAGGATAACTTAGTATATCTCAGAGTTTTAACAACAACTTCTCCCAGCAAACATGAACAACAATATACGTTGCAGCAACATCAGCTACAGCCAACCACAGCAATACGGTGAAGAGAGGAAGAAATTCACCATACTACCTCATAAAATCACTAAATTTTTTGAGTTTCTGAGTTAGGTCAAGCTTTCTAAACTTTACAAAAGACTGACTATGACAAATTCTTAATTTTTTGAGCCATTCTGCAATTGTTAAACACAAGGTTTTCTTTCTTTGTGTTGAAAAATGGTGTCCATTAGTCCCTTTAGTTTATAGTGCAGAGAAGTGAGATATGATCACAAGTGGTTACTAGAGTCACATGTTCATGCCAGGTGTGAACTGGCATATTAAGAGCCTTCCTCTTGTGATCAGAACACTAAAGACGCACATTAATACCAGAGATAAACAGCCTGTCTGCCAGTCTGGAGTTTAATCCAATAAAACAGAAATTATAGAGCAACTGTAGTGTTCATGATCAGTAAAGTTTTTATATTGTGTGGAGACTTCTGCTCATGTTCTCATGCTCCCCCTATCTTGCTCCTCCACAAGTCTGAGTTCACGGTGGCAATAAAGTTAACTCCACATCGTGAAAAACTAATGACTGGTGTTCATTTTTCATCATCAATAATGACCACAAGTTTGGCTTGTCACATTTCTATCTCATCTCATCTTCTTTCTGTGTGAGGGTTAATTTCCAAATGACTGACCAGGCAGATTACTTTCCAAGTTGTTTTTTCACATATCACATCAGTAAAATGATGCATTCATAGCACATTCTTACTGTCTATTAGGGTTACTGTCTATTATCTCTCTGTCCTGACGTGATCTCTTACCACTCGCAGTAGCCTCCTCTGTTCCTTGAAGGTGGCGCAGCAGCCCAGCACGCCTGTTACCATGACGATGGCTCCAGCCAGGACCAGAATGTAGGCGGAGGCAGCGTAGGTCTTGGAGGAGAGAAGGCTGATGTAGTCGCTCTTCTCCACCAAGGTCCAAACACCTACTGCCATCACGACGCCCCCTGCCAACTGGGAGAAGAGCACATGATAAGAGTCCGATCTCTGAGAGTCCAGTCCCCTAAACAGCTTAACAGTAGCACTCTACAACACTGATGAGACTAAAAGGGGTTTAAATTATTGATCACCTAAGTCGCCTTCAGGGGAGATGCCTGAAAGTAATGCCTTTCAAGTGGTGAATGTGAACGATAAAAATGATCCACCGCTGCTAAACACGATAATCTCATCTTGAATCAGTTTATTCTGCAAGATAATTGTGAATGAGCCGACCAGAGCAGCTGAGGTCAGTAATCACAGGCCGTCACTGCTACTGTGACAGGCCTGATGAGAACACAATTGAATAAGACAATTAATTGAATAATCAACACAGAAAATGTATCTGCACCGATTTTGATAATTGTATCAGCTATTTTTCAGGCAGAAATTCACAACATTCTCTGTTTTCAGCTTCTCAAATGAGAGGATTTGTTGCTTTTCTTGTCTTTATGTCAGTACATTTAATATATATAGGTCTGGACTGTTGGTTAGAAATAAGCAGACTGAAGACATGAAGAGGA
>CAEMYA010000003.1:3494445-3534709 GCA_903131615.1 Diplodus sargus | reverse complement strand
TAACAATTAATGGACAAAATAAGTAGCAGCAGATTGATTGACATATAAAGACTGTAAGTTGTAACCATAATGTTGTGCTACTTTACTCTCATCAGTGGAAAAAAATAGTCATTTCTTAAGAGGTTTTGACTTTAACCACTCACAGCAAACATGTATTTTTAAGTCTGATGAATTTCAAAACATTAACGGATACTTTAACTCACAGAATACAACAACCATAATCCAAAAAAAAGCATAAAAGTGATTGCGTCAATCCAGCAGACAACGTTCACTACCCCGACATCTTCAGCATTATCTACATTTAAAGAGGATTTAAAGAAAATGAAATTATTAAGATATCACAATGACGAGTCAGCAGATGGTGCGGCACTGCAACAGAAATCTGTCATCATGCCAAAGCCATCAATCTAACAGCCTGCCTAATTTAGATTTAATTTGTATGAGAGGACGACAGCCACAGAAGCGAGACACTGAGTCACACAGGACCACACCCAGAGACAGTGAGGCAGGAGAGACCCACAACTACAGTGATGAGCAAAACATTTCAGTCAACACCCTTTACCATTCCTGTGTTGAAGAGTAACCCTGGTGCTGTACTACTTAATCAACAGAAGCAGCCATTAGCTTCTGTGTAAAGCACTAGATGTGCAGATGTGCCAGCAGAGTGACTGTGCTGTGTGCCACACCTTCCATTTTTAACAAAAGAGGGGAATCAGATTTTGGTGGAAAATACTGTAATACAAGAGGTTAGGGGGAGACATGTCTGCTGGTTGCTTGTCAACAGGATTACACAAAAACTACTGAACAGATTTCTAGGAAACTTGGATGGCAGATGGGTCTCAGCCCAGAATAGACCTCATTAACTTTTGGTGGGGACTCGGATAAAGAGAATGGATCCAGGAGTTTCTCTTGAATGACCCTTAATAATGAACACTCCAACATTGCTCCAGCTTGCTACAACAGACAGAAAATGGCAAAACTTTCAGGTTCCAAGTTTGAACTCTGTAACAATTCATCCTCAAGCCTGAGTTTACGGTAAATTGCACATTTTATGTTGCTGGCTTTCGTTGAGAAACCAATCCTGAGTAAAATATTTAGCACATACATATAAAACTTTTCCAGTTGTTGAGAAATTTCCATCCAAACTAAAGTTTACCTACTGGGTCCTCACTTCCTCAGACGGTGGGAGTAGATGAGGACGTTTGTGTTGGTAGACAATAACTGGGTGCTTTGTTTTCCTTCCACGCGTTTCTGTTATCGAAGTCAGCGTTAGTGAGGAAAATAGTATTTACTGGATGTAACTTTAGCCCTTACACAGCTTTTTCTTCCAGCCACAGTAAAGCACAATATATCTAATATGCTAAAAAACTTATGACAGTAATGATGGTATTGCAAAATCCATGTTGTAGCATAATGTGGCACCAGTGACGGTGATGAAACCAGGATACTGCCCACCCATCAACACAGAAGGTCACAATTTGGTGGATGTAAAACATGAGCTGACAAAATATGTCTTGTCCCTGTTGCAACTGTGACATGTTCATCTTTTCTGTATGTTTTGTTTATATTTTAACTTCTACAGTATTACAATCCATATTTAAATGTCTCAATGTTTATGCTCAAACAACATATTCAAAAAGTCATTATAAACTGTTTTTAAATTACCTTGATCTTTTTTTTTATATTTGCTGTTAAAACTCAATCAGCCACAAGTGAATACTTCTCTGCACAAGCTGCACCAGTGAAATTTCAAACTTTGGTGACCTCAAGTGGCAGTAAGAGGTACAAGAATTTCACATTTTTGTTTTTCAGTGTCTTTGTGACAAATGGATGCATATGTATCTCATTCTTCTGTGTGTTATTACAATCTTAATCCTCATTGGTGCTGCAATAATATTCATTATTAAAGCCACAATAAATGCTTTGTTTAAATGTTAATGCGCTGTTCACAGTTATGTCCTTGACATTTACAGGGTTACAGTGTTTGGTTACGTTCACAAACAAAGATTTGTATTTGAGGACTGAAGGCCATTCAAGTTTATTTTCCATGTAAAAGTCAAACTTATCTCAATCATAGCTGCTGGTGCATGAAATGTTTGCAGCCATAATTTACTCGAGAGGTAAATGGGCTGCAAAATACTTCATAGTGTTGCAGTGTGTTCATTCCGTTGTCTGAAAATGAGTCCAGAAATACTGTGTACTTGTAATAGCCGTAATACATGTAGCTACATTATAGTATTTGGGAAATTTTGAGTTAAATTTGGTCAAAAGATGTGATTTGTTCCTGAAACCTCAATATGGTTGTAACTCTGGCATCTGCACTGAAAAGACTCAGTGTTGTTGGTCTGCCAGTTTCATAGAGATCTGATTATTTGGCAGACAGATGATTATCACATATGTGCAGAGCTGTAAGTGTGATTTCACACTGTGAATGAGACAGACACCGTTCCTCTGCTGAGGCAGCCTCGCTGATGTTTGACTCTAATTCAAGACAGCGCATCCAAATCATGAATTCAGTTATTTGAGTTTCCTCCTGGAACATCACATTCTCAACCGTGGAAAGTTCTGTGAAATTAGGCTTTGTATGCATCTTCTGTGTAAAAGAATGCAACTTGGCAGTGACTCTGTGAACTGAAATAGCAGCAGGCGTTTATCTACTGCCTGAATAAAAAGGCTTTGGTGAAGGGTTCTGAGAGACTTTCGTCAGCTTGTTCTTCCTATTTGTGCCATCTAAAAAGCTAATCATTCACAACAATGTATGGACACATTGTGTGCATGTGCATTACTCGCCTTTTGTGGTGAGAGAAAACAATTTGACAAATCTTCTTCTTGTCTTTTTATCTTATCAGGAACTGGGGCAGATTTCTTTTCTTAATTGCTTATAATTCAATCAATATCACAATTTGGGCTGTTCAGCAATCTGATGAATGTGCAAGACCTCTGTGTTAATCCCTCCAGCTAATTTTACTTTACCAAGAAGACTGAAAATCGATATTTAAGACCATATTCACTCACTGTAAAAATGAAAATCTTTGTGTCAAAGTGATGAAAATTAACTTCAGCACAATTTACTCAAGTACTGTTCTTATGCACAATACTTCTGAGGTACTTCACTTGAGTATGTCCTTTATCAGCTACATTATACTTCCTCTCCTTTACATTCATTTCATACATTTAGTTACCGGTTACTTTGAAGATTCAAATTATTTTGTGTTTATAGGTCATCAGTTGTCACAATGTTAACAATTAGGTATTGTGGTGGCTGGGGCATTGCCTGGGAGGATGTTACATCAGTAGCACATTTTTAAATTAAAGGTAATCAGTCTACCTCTATTCACTACGGCTCTTTTTACACTTGATGGTTGGAAGAGCTGTCGAAAATAAAAGTCATTGACTGTTCACGGTCTGTTGAGAAAGCCAGCAGTAAAGCGCAGACCTCATTGCTGAATAAGGGATTTAAATCACACGTCAGAGAGAAGGGAGAGGTTCCATTACTGTATTATGTGTAAATGCAGAGCTGTTTAGGAAGTCAGCTGAGATAGCTGACAGGATAACCACACTAGCTACATGATTTTCTAAATTCTCAAATATTTACAATATATATAAAGCAAACTGTGAAAAGGTGATTTAGTGATTAAGCAAAGTCACAGATCAAAAAGCACAGACATAATTACAGACATTTAACAGTTTGCACTGGAAGCAAAAGGACTTGCTGTTGATATAGAGATGAAGAGATAAATAAATATTTATCACACTACATCATACAAGTGGAGAGTTTGGGTTTCACTTTGAGGTTTCAGCCATCATTTCATTTGCAAAATCATCTGGAGGTAAAACTCTAACAAGTGCAAACAAAATGTCAGGGCATAATGAGACTAAACACGGAGGATCAGAGTTGAACCTGTACACTGTGATGCAGATTACAATGAACATTGTGACTATTCTCCCTTGTTTATGCTTCCAGATAAAGAAGTTTGCCCGACCTGAGGCTGTGTTTAACCTGTATGACTGTCTCACTGCTTGTGATTCTTGACCCATTTGACTTCTTTTCACTTTGTTCCAAGATCTCAGCAATTACTTTGATGAATAAAATGTTATGATAAACAATAAAAATGATGGCCAAACCAACCAACAAAAGAGAAATATGAGAAATAAAATATCCAGATCATAAATGGTTGACGACATGCCTGCATCTAGGGAGAAAACTCTGCCCAAAACATGCAGGCGCTTGAGAAGCACTTCAGACCAACACAAGCACTTAATTAAATCCTCAGTGCAGGCTCAACAATGCCAGAATGGAAACTTACCCAAAAGAGAAAGTTGAAGGCAAACAGGAGGTATTTCAGGCAGATGGTTCCACATGTTTCCTTCTTCTCTTCATAGGCCCCCATGCTGAACAAGACAGCAGATTTTAGTGTCAAATACAACAATATCAAACAGTAGGATAGGGTTATTCTCATTTCCTTCAAGACTCAACTTGTGACCAAAAACTAAAATCTTGAGAGTTTTTAACCTGATTTAATGTTTTGTTCCTGCTCCACAGGGCCTTAAGATTATTTTTTCCTCTCATGTGCCGACTCTTTTCTTCAGGTTTGTTCTCGAGCACACCACTGCCTCTTTTTCACAAGTTTACGTCCATATTTAACAAATAGAAGTAAAGGAAAATTTGATAAATCTGCTGATTATTTTCACATCAAATGGGAATTTAACTTTTTTGTCTATAAAATGTCAAAAAGTTGTCCAACCATAAGTCAAAAACTACAAAACTGTTCATTTACTATTATAAATGGAAAAGCAGTAAATCCTCATATTTAATATCCTTGAACCAGCAACTGTTGACATTTTTACAATTAGCTGATAATGGAAATAGTTAGTATCTGCTAATCGATGAATGGTCTAAATGTTCCAGCTCCACAGCAAATTTTAATATGTGAGAGGCTAAAAGAGACAAATTTACCATTTTTACCGTTCTACAAGACTACAGAGTCCATTTACCCCCAACACTCCTCCATAGAAAAGTTGGAATCAGACTGCATAATTTATATAATTATATGTCATTTCATATATTTAGATATATACAAATAGCCAATCTTCTCATTGATGGTCTGTTTTGCATATAGATCACAGAGAAGGATCTGTATAAAACTGAACAAACTAAATAAACACAATGTAGGCCAGTAGCTGCTACAGCCTGAAATAAAAACCAAGCTTCCTTTTATTGTGAGGAGCTTTTAACAAATGAGATCTTACAGGGCTAATGCAGAAGATGGGGGAGTGAATATCAGAGCAGCTGTGTAGGCAGAATCAGTGAGCTGAGTTATTACATGTGTATGCAGAGAGATCCATGACTAAGCACTGAGTAGGAGCTGCGAGTCGGCCAAAGGCTGGAAATTACAACCGCCCGCTCCCCTGGTCCCTGGAACCAACACCCAGCGTTTCTAGAAACAAAAATCCTCTTCTTCTTACAGCAGGTTGAGTTTCATTACATCAGCTCGACAGAGACAGCTTAAAGGAGATGTCATGGCAGGATTTTTAAACAGGACTGAAAAGAGACTGAAGCATGTCTAACAATCTTTGTATATAAACCGCAGTAACTGACACCGTATTAAAAATGTTTAACATGTTTGACACAACTCATGAGTTTGAAGTTTGCAAGATTTACAGATCCCATTGTATAACAACTCATGCTATCGCTGCCTCCATGTCATCTTTTTTCTCCAAGTCTTGTGTTCTTTTTTTTCCACCACAATCTTCTTGGTTCGCTTCTCGGCAGACAAGCCCGGACTGGCCCTCCTCTGACTGCCTCATCCAACTCCTCTTCCCCTCCTCCCGTCTGCTCCCCCACCCCCTCATACGCTACTGTCAGTTCAGATGTGGGCAGCACGGCATGACTGAGGAAGTGTGACTGTCTGGGCTCTGTCTGTTGACCATCTGCTATGGTGGCCGCTCTTAGCGTGATCTTGTTAATTAAATTCAAACAAGACTTAATGGACTCTGCTTTTTAAAGACAGAGAGAAAACAGCTGAGTCAAGACAGGAAGTTAAATGTTTGAACTGTTTGCAAGCCCCCTTTTAAAAAAATGGAAAAACACTAAATAGGAAATATCTCCTCTGCCTGGAGGACAAGAATTCAGTTGTGTTATCTTTAGTGTATTTCAGTACGTGATATCTTCACTCAGGACACATTAAACATGATGGTAACTACGTGCAGAGGAGCCACCTGTCTGATGCACTCACCACTAATCAGTTTAATAAGCTACTGGCTGTCTCGTTTACCCTCAGAGATTATAGTGTTGAAATAAAACATGTCTAGAAATGTTTATATTATCTGCATTAACAAACAGATGTACTGAAGTGTCAGCACTGCCCTCTGTTGGAGAAAGCCTGTCTACTCAAAAGTGAAGATATTTCAGCTGTTTGTTTTTTTAGCCATTAAAGCGCCATCTATTGGCCGATTTGCACCAAATTTTGCACAAAGCCTCATCGGGCCATGGAACACAACTAACAAAAGTGTTGTCTTGATCGGACTATATTTGGTCAAGATATGCAAGACTGTCTGTCTTGAACACAATGTGCAGGAATTAGTTGTTTTATATTTTGGGCGTTTTTTGGACTATCAAAATTCTTTTGACAACTTTTTGTCAAGAGGGTCCAGAGATGCTTCATGCAAAGTTTAGTGCAAATCGGTAAAATCGCCAAGGAGGAGTTCAAAAAAGTGGGCTTGGCCTGCACCACAAAATTTAGCTGGATTCAGGGAACACGTAGATATAAGGTTTGAGGATGGGCGACATATTATGTGGGAGTTATGGGCCAAAAAACGTTTCTGTGCTGAAAATAGCGCTACCTGATGGTCAGTTTTGGTGTGTGAGTTACAGGGACCAGTCTATACCACTCCTATGAATTTCATTGCCGTAAGTGTTACGGTATGGGCACAGTGCCATATACTAAATTAGACTGCCACCAGAGCGCCAACTAGTGGCAGATTGGTAAAACCTTCAAGGGGTTTGTTCAGGAGGGCACTGACAATTACGATACCAAGTTTCATGTTAATCCAATGAGGCGATGTGGAGATACAAAATACTATGATCTAAACAGCGCCACCTTGTGGTCATCGCCTAAAATTTTGCACGGAGCCTCAGGGGCTCATGGGGAAGGAGTTACCTGAGTTTCATGTCATTTGAACACCCCAATGTGGAGATATGCAACACTTCCGGTTTGTAGCGAAATCTGCAGGAAGTTGTTATTTAATAACTTGAGTATTCTTTGGACTATCAAAATTCTTTTAATAACTTTTTGTCAGAGGGTCCAGAGATGCTGTGTGCAAAGTTTGGTGCAAATCGGTGAAATTACCTGGGAGGAGTTCGGAAATGTAGGTTTGCGTCATTTTGCGAATTTGCACAAAAAAAAAAAACGGCAGGCAGAAATGGGCGTGGCCTGTACCAGGACATTCAGATTCAAATTTCACTCAACGCGTGGATATATGGTTTTTGAATGTTCGCCAGGTGTGACTTATATTCCAAGTTTGGTGAGTTTTGGGGTATGTTCAGGCAGTGAAAAATGCAATAACCATTTGCAAAGGAATAAAATAGCAATCACGAGAAATACAATAGGGACCTCGCAGGTCGTTACCTGCTCAGGCCCTAATAATAAGTAGTCCTACTATATATAGTAACTAGCAACTATACTATGACCAAGATAAACTAGTGTGCAATACCATAACTTAGATTTAACAAAATGTGTCGGCATATAAAGAAACATTACATTTTAATATGATTTATTCAACACTTGCTCTCGCACAGTTTACAGCTGCAATGATTGAGTTTTTTGCCATTAACTGATTAGCCATTTTACCGATTTTTAAAGAGAAACATTCTAATTTCTCTGGCTCTTGTTTCTGCAATGTTATTATTTGCTGATTTTCTTTATCTTTTTTATGTGTAAAACTAGTATTTGGGGGTTTTGTACTGTTGATGAGACAACACAAAACATCTGAAGATGCGATCTTGGGCTCTGGGAAACTATGAATAGTGATGTTGCTAGGTACGCGTCCTGCGTCCCTGACGCATTAAAACTTGAAAGGACGCACTAAACTCACTATCCATGCGTCCCGGGGACGCACCTCATTTTTCCCATGAACAACGACACATTGTGAACATTAAACAACTTGTGTTTAATCACAGTAACTGGCAAAAGAAACCTTGTTGTTAGCAGACCGGACAAGTGCTGTTTCAACCCTCTGAGCATCTACTCGCCGCAGACGTGATCCCCGGTAGAAAGTATCGCGACATGCTAATTTAGCCGCTACCAAAACAACTAGCCCGTCACCGCTGATTTCATTTCAACAATTAAAAATACGAACTTCATAGTAAATAAACCCACGTTTCCACTGCTCGATGTTGTGCTCATTTGTGTCGATTGTGTTTTAACGTTTAGGGACGTGCTGTAATGAAATAAATAAAACATAATCCGGTGGTGGTGATGAAAACTACATTGAATGGCAGCCGCCATTTTGTTATGCCGGGCGTATATATATAACGGCGTCGGCGCATACATCGCGCTTCCAACAAGATCCTGTTTTATCTTGAGTAAGCAGGAAAAGGACAACGCAAAAATGCCACCAAAGAAAAAGATAAAACCTATTGCAGGTTAGCAGACTATTGCAGCCAGTGGTGTAATTATCAGCGGTGCAGCTGCACCGGGGCCCAGACGCCGTCAGGGGCCCATGGAGGAAGAAAAAAAACAAAACAAAAAACAGCTATCCAGAATTGCCACAGGCTCTGTTTTTGTGAATGAAATATCTGGGGGCGGGTCAGTAAGGTAGCTGAGTGGCCTTGATGCCTGTCAGTCATGATGAGTCGCGTCCCGTCACCTCTCTGCTGTGTCTGCAGCTGAGCACTGTGATGCATGTCTTTCCACGGGCCGGGAGAGTTATCATACCGTAAAATACCAAATAATAGCCGGGCGTTTATTTGGGACCAGGTGGCACAGGCGTTTAATTCCTTCCGCACAAAAATCTGAGATAAAAATGTCACAAACTTCTCCAGCTTCTCGGTGAATTCTCTGGCATCCTTCTGGGCAATAGTTGTCTTCTGCAAGTGAAGTTGTTGCAGCGGAGGAAACGATTAGGCCAACCAGCACTCGCTGCAAACTCCTCATCTCTGCTGTCACTCACTGTGGTGTACATTTGTTTCTCCATCGCCCTGATCACACTCTCTCGTGGCGTGCCTGTTTGCTGATAACTCATCCCCGCATGTTTATCTCAGGCTCCTCGCTAGCCTTCTTCCTCCCTCCAGCAGGCAGCCTGGCCCTGTTGCTGTCCTCCTCGGACAGACGCTGAAGCTCAGGTTTATTTTTTCGCAAATCCCTCACATATATCCGTTTATTATAACCATATCATACCACCATCAAAGGAGTTTAACATTCAATAAAATTTAAGAAATAGAATAATATAAGTAAGAAATAATTTTCTTTAATTGGGGAGTCGGGACCCATCAAATTTCCCAGGGACCCACTCAACTCACCACCTGTGGGTCCCGGGGACTCACTACATTGAAAACCTATTAACATCACTGTGTGATGGACATTTTTCACCATCTTCACATAGAGCAAAATCATCCACAGATTAATCAATAATTAGATCATTAATTAGATAATTAGATCTAGACTAAAGCAAATCCCATTTAATTCTCAAATCCAATATTAAGACTCAACTGACTACACTTACATCGGACTTCACACTACATCTAATTGGATTGTCTGATTTTCCGTTAACACACAGAAGTAGAAATCCAGCTGACACGCGTGTTGGTTGATACTGAACTCTTAAAGATATATCAGCATAGGCATGAATGTTGTCCAATATGCACCAAAATGGAAACTTTTCTCTTCTTTTACAATGCAGAATAAGATAGTTGGGGTGATTTCTTATTATTACATTTTACTGTTTTAGTGCATTGTTGTTGTTGCTTTTTTATTTTAATTGTGTACATTGGCCGATATATCGATAAAGTATTGGCATCAGCCCTAATAATAGAGTATGGGTCGTAACATCTGGCATGTCATAAGTTCACAGTTTCATCAGGATTCGTCAGGATTCATTTCATGGTTCTGTTTGGTTGATATAGTTTAGTTGAAATTGTTTAGTTGAGATAGTTTAGTTGAGACTGTTTAGTTGAGATAGTTTAGTTGAGACCGTTTAGATGGGACTGTTTAGTTAAGATAGTTTAGTTGAAACCGTTTCGTTGAAACCGTTTAGTTGAGGTAGTTTAGTTGAGACTGTTTTGTTGAGACTTTTTCATTGAGATAGTTTAGTTATGATAGTTTAGTTGAAACAGTTTAGTTAAGATAGTTTAGTTGAAACAGTTTGATGGAGATAGTTCAGTTGAGACTGTTCAGTTGAGATAGTTTAGTTAAGGTAGTTTAGTTGTTGGTAGTTTAGCCACACAGATCCTCCTAATACATTCAGTCAGTAATCAAAAGTCACACCGATATTTACCCCATAGTTTTGCTCGATTGTGTACGTTGTTGTTGTTATAAGTGTTTAATTTCATGAACTTTATGAAGGTAATAGTCCATGCTTGCAAATGAAGTCATCCGGTGTAAATGTGAGTGTGCACCAGTCTGAACACAACCTTTTGTCCTTCGGCAGGTTGAATTTCTGAATAAAGTGAGTCATGGCTTAAGTCACATCAATCTCACCTGTGATCTGCCTTTTATTCGACTGACTGGTCAAACAGCAGTGTCGTAGAAACCAGGTGGTTTGACCAAATGGCGTGTGAAAAGATTAGCTTATAAACATGAAGTGGTTATAAAGTGAGGAATTTGGTTAGTTAGCACGTTACTACACTTATATTACGAACCGCAGCTGTGTGTTTGGCTCAACTGTAAACCACTGGACATAAACGTCCTCTTGTGGTTTTCATGGAGGATTTGAGTTCACAGTAACCATCCACACAGTGTAACACCATCACGTTTCACTTAAAAAACTTCCCACGTTGAAAAAGAAATCACGTTTTGTCAATTTCCTCGATGATTTTGAAGCAGCGTTGCGGCGCATCTCTTCGGTCGTTTAAGCTAACGCTAAAGTTAAAGTGTGCCCACCGTGCTGCTGCTAACGGGCACACGACCTACTTTATCAAGCCGAACTACTTCTAAGACGACAAAAACACGGTAAATACGTGTCTGGAATCTTGGTTTTCATAGACAGCTATGAAATGGGTCGGTTGTGTCGTAAAAGACGGTAAACGCCGCCTAGTCTGGTCAATGCGACACGACAGAGCGAGCTAACACAGCTCAGACTCACTCCTTGTTTTCACTTACCTGATTTTTCTCTGATCTCCTGCCGAGACAAAGTGATGGGATGAGTGAAGATTAGTCCCAGATGTCTGTTTTCATTCAGTTTGTGTGGATAAAGGCCTCTTCGACAGCCGAGCTAAGTGCTGAGTGAGGCTGGACCCGACCAGGACCCGGAGCTGCTCCTGCTGCTGCTGCTGCTGACTCCACCCCGACCCGGAACACCTGACACGCCTCTGTGGATTTCACTGTCCCGGGGCCATGAGAGGTGATGAAGCGGTTACTACAGAGAGGAACAACAACTTCGGGATAAGAGGGGAGGAGCATGAAGAGAATGGCACGAAGAGAAGAGCAAGAAGAGAAGAGCAAGAAGATAACTTTTCACCCAACTACATGTATTTAATAGCCTCAGTTAGTAGTGGTAACTACATTTATCTGGTGCTAGTTGCCCAGTGTCTCAGTTTATTGACAGTTTTGAAGTAGCCAACTTTACTTGTGTATTTTCTTTCCCACTCTGCTACATGTTATAGACAAGAGTTTTACTTTTTACTCAATACATTTTTTGATAAGTTCAGTTAGCCCACTAGTTTCTTTGCAGCTGCATCACAGCCATCATGGCACAATTTAAAAAGTATTGATTTATAGGTAATCAGATAAAAACATTCACTGATCTGATGATCAGAGAAATGCTGAACATCATACCTGACCATCAGAGCTCACATATTGTATTTAGATACTAATGTTCATTGACTATCACAAACTTTAAGACTTTGGACTTTTACCATTTACTCTACCACAACACATTTATTGTGACAGATTGTTAATATACAATATGCCCAACTAATAAACGTATATGTATTTTTATAAGTTACGATTAGACGAGAGAGGGAATTCAGACACAACATCAAAGTCATGTACAAATGAATTCATCAATGATTCTATTCCAGTATTATAATATACATCATTCTGCATAATTCATACTTTTGGTAAATTTTGATGCCAATACTTTTGTACTTTTACTAAAGAAAATGCACTAATGAATGCAGAGCGATGCTTATTGGACTTTACAGTCGCTGTGACTCTCCTGGTTCTCTCCTCAGTTCTACAGCAGTTTAAAGAATCACGTCTCCACTTCTGATCTCTTGTGGCTCTCTCGTGACTTCATCCTCCCTAGAATGCAACAGTCTTTTTAACAAAGTCTACAGACCCCTACAGGTAAATGATGCAGCGTTTTGTGTGCGTGTGTGTGTGCGTGTGTGTGTGTGTGTGTGTATGTGTGTGTGTGTGTGTGTGTGTGTGTGTGTGCGTGTGTGTGTGGTGATGCACATTTACCACTAGGTGGCAGTGGTTTTCTTCTGGCTCGTCTCCAGGTAGTCGTCCTTGAAGCGTTCCCATAGTCTTGAAAGGAGATGTGTCTGACACATTTATGACCCTCATCATTGTGTTGTGAGGAGCCACGGCATCGAGCTGTTGTCATCTGTAATATTTGATGGTCCACCATGAAGAAAAACGTACACAAAGAAATTGTGTACATTGTGTACAATTTTGGAACATTATATATATATATATATATATATATATATATATATATATATAATGTATCAGGAGGAAGTTCTGCTTCATGAACTCACTTCTAATCAACTAAGCATCATAAACAATCTCTTCCATTGCATCAACTCAGCCTTGTTCTTTGAGTATAAAATGTAAGATAACTAAATGTATGATGAAGTATCTCAAGTTTTTACAGTCTGTTTTAGTTTTGATTTAGATAAGAGACGAAGCCGTTGCACTAATCAAGGCGCAAGGAGAAAAAAGCGCATGACACAAATCTGGTGCCCGTCTCTTAGAGACATGGAGGGATTACCCCTGTTAGACACAAGCTGTCAGTCTGTGCTGCACACGGTGTTGTTTGTGGCCACATGCTTCATCTGGACTGCTTCATCCTCTGAAATCAACCTTCATTCACAGGTACACACACTTTTGATTATTTGGCAGCAGTTTCACGGTTGTTGATTGATATTCTGAAGTAGTTCAAGAGAGGATTCATCATTTCTGTGCGAAGCAGCAAGCTGTTGTGGAGTTTCCTAAGAAGATTAAATGGTGCAGTACTAAGAGGTACACGTTGGGTCACATTAATGACAACAACAAGAAAGGCTGTTTAAATTTAACCACTTTATTCCTGTCAGAGGAAAACTAAATATCTGACAAACTAAATTAATTAGGAGTAGATTTTATAATGAGAGAAGGTGATGATCGGTGGCTTTTTGTCTCTGATGTGTATCCACAGCCCTGGAAAAAACCTTTAACAAGATGTTCCTCCCGTTAAACTTTAAGTAATATTCTCAGTTGTCTCACTTATGTTTAGCCCAGGAGACAGTAGGGCTGCTAACCCAGAATCTCAATGGGACAGCTTCCAAGAAGAAGTAGTCTTCTGGTGGACGTTCCACCGTTTAGAAGTAGTCCTAATCTTCCTCACACCTGCCACGGCCGTGCCAAGCTATAAATATACAGGGTCATAAGAGGATCCACCTGGTGTCAGTGTGAAGGAGTCTGTCCTGGCTCACAAGATGTCAGAGGAGCCAAGGCAAAGATTTACACTTCCTACTTAAATGTCACAACACAAGTGAAAGGACGACCTGTTTTCTCGATATTCAACGAGAGAGTGGAGTGGAGTCCGTTTTAATGAAAAGATAAGTAGAAACCTGAGGGAACATCATCAGGAGCGAGAAGCTGCTCTTCTACTTAACGGTAACCTGCATTTCACTGTGAAAACGTCCTGGTGTACAGTTAGTTGTCATTCAGTCAGATCGTGATCTGTGTCGGGGCTTGTTTTGTTTTGTCTTTTTTATTTTCAAAAATCGCTCAGGTTTTATTGATCTAAGGTAACATTTTCTTGCAATATTTTATAAAAAAACATATAGTTCTAAATATATGTAAGTATGTAAAGTTTCTGCATTTAAATGTGTTTTAATTCCTATATATTTTGTTGAATTGTGTACTTATTGACCTACATAATCTCTATTGTCCACAAATGTGGCTAAATACTAATAACAGCTGACACAACATGCACAGTGCAGACAACAATAATGAACACTAATATTTCCAGTGTGAATGAGTTAATGCTTTTGGTCTTCAGGACAAAGATGAATATCTTAATTATTCTTAACTTATTCTGGTAATTCTCAACCAATATGCTAACGTTTGGGCCTAGTGGCTTTCATTAAGTCACAACGTTAGCTTGTTGCTTGTTGTGCTACCTTTACACCTTTAGGTAATCAGCAGTTGGAACAGTTATAAAGTGTAGTGTCTGCTGTGAGCCGTGTCATGACTCTTTAAAAAGGGGATGAAGCAGACCAGCTAAAACTCTTTATGTTTTTCATTTGACCTGCGTTTTCTAAAGACATTCCAGTTATTTCAGCTCTTTACTATAACTTTACTAGTCACCCTATAATTAAAATGAATATTCTGCCCAGAGACAATTTTGTGAGCTCAATACTCTTTGCAATGTTAAATGACCTCGTATTAAGCTCATCACAATGCAGCAAGAAAGGCAGGCCGGTGGCCTGTCTCTCCCGAACGTCAAATTTTATAGATAGGCCTTCACACTGAGGTCTCTATTAACTTAGTTTCAACCTGATGCACAGGGTTCCTGCTGAGCTCTGGAACAGTGGATGTTGGCCCCATATTCTTTTGCTAATATTTTACATTCTAATATCTCAGCCTACCAATGCCGCCTGAGGTTTGGTCCCATAATTTCATATTTGCTATTTATATGGAGGAGGGTGGAGAAATTAGCTGGTTGCTCTTCTGGATGGGGCCCAGAGAAATTGCTGATTGGCAGTCATCCTATTTGATTTCCTGACTGGGAAAGAAAAAAAACATTTGTACACTTGGTGACATTTATGGGGAGGGGGGTTTGCTTACTTTTCAGAACATATCTATTAAGTATGGTACACCACGTACCTCCTTTTTCTTTTATTTGCAGCTGAGATTGTCTTTAAAAGGCAATGGTGTTCCGTTACAGGGCCCTCTTAGACCACACCCACTTCACAAATTATTCCACTCTGCTAGAAGCAGAGACTTGTTTCGAGACTTTATTGGCTCTTGTTTCAGCACTCTTACAGACCCCTGGCGTTAGACACAGTGTGGAGGAGAGATGTTCCAGATCTGAAACCCGCATTTGACTGGGATAAAGTGTGGGTTAATGTGAGCTTAGCATCTAGAAATCCTGATCATGAGCAAATACATTACAATTTTGTACATAGGGTATATTTAACTCCTAGGAAGCTTTATTTGATGAAGGTTATTAATTATCCTATATGTACTTTTTGTTCTTCCAATGTGACTGGCAGTTTTTTTCATATGTACTGGTGGCCGAATTTCGGAAGATGGTGGCCTTTAACCTTTCAAAGTTGTTTAAGATCAGGTTGCCCTGCTTGCCTGCTACACTAATTTTGAATGATGTGTCAGAGCTGGGTTTGACACTGGACAAGAGAAGACCATTGTTGGCAGGACTAACTAAGCTGCGAAAAAACTAGCTGCTACATGTTGGAAACCTCCACACTCACTGGCAATAAAGGCTTGGCATGTGACTGGGGTTTGGAGTCCTGGATCCAGGGATTGGGTGGGTCATATTTGGGGTTAGGATTTTGGTTCTGATTTCATTATGTATGTATGTGTACATATGTATATGTGTGTGTATGTGTTTGCGTATGTATGCGTATGTGTATGTATATATTTATTTTATTTTCCTTTATTTATTTATTTATTTATTTATTTATTTTATTTTTATTTATTATCTTTTTATTTTATTTTAGTTGTTTATTCATGCACACCTGTATGCACATATATAGGTATGGGAATATATATTTTGTGATCTATTTTTACAACGTTCACATACCTACCTTTGTTTTTCTTTAAAATAAAATAAAAATCTGATCACAAAATGACTTTACTGGCCACCATCGTAACCCAGGACAGTCTGTTTTCATTCCTATTGTTTTGTTCATGTCCACATATTAAAAGTGACTTTCAATAAGACTTCTGCTTTCACACATTTTCTTAAATTCTTACTTCTAAAGTGAGGGAGAAAGCTGGCAAATATGACTAAACTTAAGGCTTTAATACATCCAACCCGATCACCAGGAAACAATGTCAGCAGGTAACGTTTCTGCACACCACAGAGTCATCCGTACCAATGTGTTACATTGTTAGTGACGATCACTGCAGGTGTTTTAAACCAAACATGATATTTTCCTTACCTCAATCAACCAGAGCACAAGCACAGTGTTAAAACGCGACTGGGCTGTTACATGACCTCATCTCTAAACCTGATTCTGAGTCTGAAAGATATTCTGAAGCACATCTCCCATGATGCCACATGGCTAACGTCTTTGTTTTGATTGTGGCAGAAAAAAAATCACATTGTGTGTTTAAGATATTCTTCACCCAAAATACAAAAAGAACACATTCTCTTGCTTGCTTCTTTTCACATCTAACCGTACAGGTAGTTATGATTGAATTTTCCCAGGTTCTGGGATATCCATGCCTATACAAAGGTGAATGGAATCTAATTTAGGTGCCAACATGAAATTCAACAGGACTTCTCTTTCCAGAGTAATATGTCAGTCACTCGGTCATGTAACTTTTTAAGTAGCTCAACTACAAATTGATGACAGCGAGGAAGAGGCAGAAATCTTGTGAAGATGAATATCTCAAAATGTGAACAAATAAAACTCAAACTATGGATATAAACTATGGGCCGAACATTATCTAACAGGTCAGTCCCAGTCGTTTGGGGGTTTCGGCCTCTCCCTGTTCGTATTCAGGGCTGAAACCAGAACCAGGACTTCTGAGACTTTAATCATAAGTCTTTAATCATTTGGATTATGAAAAGCATTTTATCTATTCCTTGAATTCTACAACTTTGTTTCTGTACTTTTTATTTCCCGACATGTTTTTTCATTTTATAATCTTTTCCTGAGCAAAGAAAAATCATCTTCAGCACTGGGCACTGGCCTAGACAGTCCAGTGTGTTCTTTGATTATTCAGCCAAATATAGTAGTAGAATTTTCTCATCACATAAAAAAAATGATTATGTACATGCAAGTAATAATGCTATGACTGGTAAATCACAAATTATGTCAATCAAAAAGCCCAATGAATTTATTGGACCAGGTGAAGGTTTATTTAATCATCAAATATTTAATGCTTTCAGCAGTTTCTCTGCAGCTCTTATGTGTTAATAAGGTCAAAAGGTTAAAAGTATATCCTCTTAAAGAAGTATCAACATTGGACAGTTAAATGCATTTCAATTTGACAGATTGTAGAACACGCCTGGTTACGTTCCATAAGAACACAATGGGACGAGCTCTTTCTTAAATCAAGTGTACGAGAGCTTCACTGTGTCGCAAAAACAGTTTTTCAGCAGAGTACTAATGTGCATCTCCTTCAACAGTCTCTGCTGGATCCACTTTGGTGCTGATGTTGCACCAGGATTCAAGAAAATCCTCACCACAGCCTGTACCAAGCCACCACATCTGCTCATGTTGGAGCTGTAAAAATCAACCATTGTGACATGCTGGCTTCTGCGGCTTCCAGGCAGCTCATCCCAAAACCAGACTCTGTTTTTCATTTTGAAAGGACTTCAATTCTTCCAAAGTAAACAGGACTAATTCCAACCAGAGAAAATGAAGCCCTGATGTTGTGACTGAATTGTGGATCAATTTGAACGCTTCACCAAGGCCCCAAACCAGTCAGGACCACTGTGTGTGGATTGATGTTTCTATGTAGTGTGTGGGCAGGTGCAGCGCAGCCTTGGATCCATCGTATCCGCCCGGGCGCCCAGCCTTCGGGCCAGAGACGCTCCAAACCAGCAACTACTCTCTGGTGTTACTGATTCAGCTCAGCCTGCTCTCCTTCGACCTGTTTGTTAACTCCTTCAGCGAGCTGCTGAGGGCAGAACCGGCCGTCCAGCTGGTGCTTTTCATGTGAGTAAGAGTTCCTCACTGATGCAGCTGCCAAGCATTAACTTTAGCTCAAGGGGGGAAAACAATTCTGAGCTGAGAATAGTACACTTGTCTGTACTGAGTCATTAGGGATGCTGGAATGATTTGAAACAGCACTGTACAAAGACAGTAATCCTTCTGTTCCTGTCTCCCTCCTTTCTGCTGGTCACATATTCTCTCTTTCTGTCTGCGTCTCTCCAACAGTATCCAGGACATTGCCATCCTGTTCAACCTGATCATCATTCTGTTGATGCTGTTTAACACCTTCGTGTTCCAGGTTGGCCTGGTCGCTATATTGCTGGAGCGGTTTAGATCTCTGCTAATGCTCTCTGCTCTCTATTTGACCTTCAGTATCACACTCCACTCCTGGCTCATGGTACGTGCTTTATGTGCACAAACAGAGAGATATAATAATGTCTTCATACATGTTTATTTACCATAAGAACCAAACAGACACTGGGAGCAAAATCCTACACATTTCATAAAAGTCATGCCTGAAGATCAGTGTGTGAACAACAACAGTCTTCTTTTAATCTCATGTTTCAAAGCTGCGAGGTGAAAATGACCATCATTGTTTTTCTGTTTAATCTTTCCAGAATCTGCGTTGGCTAAATACCAACAGATTTATTTGGACGGACGGCCTTCAGGTGCTGTTTGTGTTCCAAAGAACAGGTAAGCATGACGTGTCAATAAAATGTTTTTAATGCCAACCAAAAGCATTTCTTTAAATGTCAAACCACAAATGTAAAGCCAGACCAATATATTGGGATCAGGTATTAGTGTATATGGTGTCCAATATGCAGTGATGTGTTAAGAGAATAAAAGATTATTATGCTTGGGTCATTTCAGACCTTTAAATTCCCAGTTTTAGTTCACTGATGTCAGTTATGTGAGTGAAGTTTGTTGTTAAAGGGACTGCGTTGTGCTGGAAGTCGCTCATTTGCTTTCCTTTGTGGATTCCATTTCTAAACCAATACATTAGCTACATTACACAACATGAGTTACTGTTCCCTCCTGTTGGAGGTGGAGGAGGCACTAAGATGTGGAACTTGTGAAGGTCCATAAAGTCCAGCAGCATTAAACAACCTTTTAAACAAATCGTTCACAGGCTTGTGTAGGCAACAGGGAGAGACGTCACGCTACAATCTGCTCACATATGGCCAATTAAGAAGTTATTCAAATATTTAAATTGCTACAAATTGTTGCAAAGAGCCCCTTTAATCTGTAAAATGCCCTGCCTGTGTTACATATCATTGTCAAAAGTGATAACCACATTGGAAGCATCACTGCAAAAGAGATGTATGTATAACGGCTGATTTGTCACTACTGGAAATGTTTTACTTCCTAATATCGGTTTCAATATTGGCCCCAAAAATCAAGTATGGGTCCGGCTCTACACAGAAGGCTACATACGAAATAACTGCTGTGTCGATAGCTTCGTTTGGGTCTTGTGTTCCTTCAGTAACATGAGTGTAAAATGTATTTAAAAAAAAGAAGAAGAAAAAGATAATTAAGTTACAAATATAGATCTAAATGACCTTGAGGCACTCGAAGTTTACAAGAGCTAGAATACCAAAGAGCTTTGGTGTTTTATCTCAGCTGAAGAGAAAGACAATGGAGAGTTATTCTCTTGAAACTAATATTTACAAGAGTGAATGCTGCATGTCAGAACAAGGATTAAACATTGTTCTTCTTCAAAGGACTGACTAAATAGTTCCTGCTCACCATTGAGCGCAGAGCTGTTTTCATGTCACCTCTGGACAAATGAATATCAGTGTGATTATCACTCTAGTTATGCTCTGAAGAAGGTCCCTGACAGGGAGCTCAGAGTTTCTCATCAGTGTCAGCCTGTCCTGTCTACCATCAGGCTCCAGGAAGTGATCTCACATTGCCATGTGGGGGTGATTTTCATACACGTATAAGCTGCTAAGTGGATAAAAGGATTTATTGTCTAGTTGTTGTTCTCTGCAGGTGATCCTTTATTAAGTATGAGGACAGAATGTGGCCGTGTTTTATTTATCTCTCTGTTTGCTCTGCTGCTCAAGACCAACCCAGACGCTTACTCAGTGTGTGATTCAGGGTTGCATCACTGCTTCACAAATCCTCTTACATTATGAACCCACCTTAAGACACTGTTAACTCTACTGGGCTGAGTTGTACTATCTCATTCATAGCTACTAACATCCATGTAGTAGTAAAATAACATAACAAGAGAAAGACTCACATTACATGAGTTTATTTTCCTAATTATTCTGCTTATTCAGTAGAAAACTAGACTACTTCTGTGATGGGTGGACTGAGTCCAAGACAGCGAATCCATCTGAATGTCAGCACCTTGGATTAAGTAAAACAGACCACATCTCATCAGAACGTACTTTTTCAAACCTGGGGCGGTGAAAGTGTGACTCAGAGCACAGTGAGCCTGTCTGATGGAAACAAATGTATTTCTGTCTGTTTTTATATATTAAAACAATCCTCACATATTTCCCTGTTCACAGCTTCTGTGTTGTACTACTACTTGTACAAGAGGACCTCAGAGTATCTGGGTGACCCTCGCCTCTATGAGGACTCACCGTGGCTGCGAGAACTCTTTGCTCAGGTCCGACAGTGATCCCCTGCATCAGACTACCTGATCCCACAGAGGCCAGAACTTGTAAAAAACCATGTCCAGAAACAAGGCACAAATGAAAATGCCCATATGGAAAGCAAATACGTTACAATAGTGTGCATTTGAGAACCCATACAGAGAGAAAAAGTGATTTTAAAAGGTATGCGTTTCATTGACAATACCAATTACATTTTAGGAAGTGTATTTTCCAAATTTAAAATAAGAAATACATTCATGGAAACAGGAACTGTGGCCAAAACATAATTTTCACTGAACATTTCCTTCCGATGCACCGAGGATTGTGCCAAACTCTGGTGAGGCGTTTCTTAACGTCTCATCAGGCTTGTTTTTCTGAGATAACGATTCTTTACCATCTGTTGATTGTCACCACATGCCCTTGTCCTTTCTTTTCTTAATGCTGTACATTTTTTTAAAGTTGCTATTGCAGTTTTATATAAAGTGAGCCTATTTGTGTTGCTTTGACTTTGTTTGCAGTGTCCATACTGAACTGTCGTACAGCTTGGCCAGTTACTGATTTCACTGTCTGTAAAATCTGATCCATCATGTGTCACAATAAATGTAAACACATATACATGCTCAAAATACAATAAAATGTCTTTTCAAAAAAAGTCTTCAGACACTGTGTTTGTGTATTTACACCCCTGCTTCAGAGCTCGTTCCAAAGCATGAGTCCAGATGACTGACGCGGAGCTGATCCTGCAGCTCACTGAACTCTTTGAGAAGTGACTCATTCTGCAGGTTGAACTGTGAAACAAGACAAAGAAAAGGTTTTCATCAAACTAAAACATATCCCAAACAGCTTCTGGATGACAATTTCATGAAAATGAATACTGTACTGTATACTGTAACAAAATGAATGATTAAATTAAATTAATTCATCGTAAAGCACTGTTTTATGTTTCTATAGACATTTATTGAATTGTTTTAGGTTTATTTGTTCTCTTAAAAAAAAAATAAACATAGATTTCAAACCATCATTAAAGTATCAAAATGCAAAATCATTTTGATGGTACAGTGTCTTGTAAGAGGATGAAATGTGTCTCAGCCCTGTTTCTTCTCTACATGACTTCAGTGAGAGGGCCGATCAAGTTTTCAACATATAAAATTGTGATGATGCAATGAGTTCTTTTAGTAAGCACCTACATTAGGTCTGACAGAAGTCTGTATACACTACAACAATGGTGTTGCACTCAGAAACTGTGGGGCTGCTAAAATGCCATTTTCTACATAATGTTGCGTAACAATTATCAGAACTAGAGCCAGCCCTTTTGTAAAACCTTGATGACAATGACAATCATCAGGATAACTCACCCTTGTTGCATATTTGTAAAACTGCTCTGCCTCCTCATGTCTGCCGGACTGAAAACAAAGGTTCATTGCATATTTAGTTCAGGTTCCTGCTACCTGCTTCCATAAAATCCACTTGCGGACAGTGAAAAAGTGAATCTGTGCTCAAACCTAGTTAAATCCCAGTTTAATACAGATACCTCTATATGACCTACGACTTCTTCAAAATAAGATTTCTGAAAAGTTATAGTAACGCTTACAGTGTCACATTCGGACTCATCCTGATTGAATAAGTCCCATCATGAAAACTCAGTGGATTGAGTTTCACACACCCAGAGGGTAAAAGCTGCTCTGTAATCTGGTGCTTCAGTATTTGAAACTTTGTTTTGATTTTATCCACAGAGCCGCCAGAATAAACAGAAAATGAAAATTCCTTGTTTCAGCTTTAACTTGTTCCTACATTCTTACAGGGATTCAGGTCGCAAAGGTGAGGTCTATGAAATGTACCTCCTCAAATGAAGTCGTCGAGCCATTCTGAAGAATATGACAAGGCCATGTTGGCACATTGTATCATATCCTGTCTTGAAATATGACAGGAGAGAGGCAGAGAGGTGTGTGTGCGTGTGTGTGTTTTCAGAGCATCATCGTCAACACTCACCCTGAGGCAGATCAGAGATAAGTAAGCCCACACCTCTGCATTCTGATTGTTCAGATGGTTGGCGTCAGTAAATGCTTCCTCTGCTAAAGACAGCTCTTCCAGCTTTACAGGCAGAAACATAAAAAAAAACCCCACAAATGTAACCAAATACAGCTTTCAGCCAACCGACCTCCGTCTTGTTTACATTAAAGTTGTTGGCCAACTAAACTATACAGCACGTCCAAGAGTAATCTGGGCTGTGTTCAGTGTTCTTTGCACATTAAAATCAGAAAAGTACTTAGAACTTGGAACTCCAGCGTGCAAACAGGATTTATATATATTCTTAAGGTTTCCATTGTTTCCAGCACTGTTTTACCCGGTAAAAGGCGGTTCCCAGGCCCAGCCAGGTCAGGCAGGACGGGGACTGCTCACAAGCCTGCAGGTAGACAACTTTGGCTTTCTCAAACTGAAGGTTAAAAACACAAGAATAAGAGATTTAGTTGCACTGTAGACAAGGATTCAGACAGGATGTTTTACATTTAATGCTGTGCTTCAACATGTCCAAGAAAACGCACTGTTCTTCATGACTATTTTAGAAAAACCTGCTATGATATGTTTTTTCCAAGGTGTGTTGGAGCCCCATCTCTGTTTCAAGAATGTCTGGTGAAATGTGAAGTCATTCCTGGAAATGCACCAGGTAAAATCCCCTGACTCATCACCCATGAGTAATAAGCTGCCCGTCTTATCTGACAGCATCTGTCTCAGTATCTGACCTTCCTCTGCTGGAGGTAGATGGATCCCAGACGAAGGAGGACGAGGTGAGAGTCTGATAGCTGCGGCAGGGAGTTCAGGCTCCTCTCATAACTCTCCCGGGCATCACTGATAGCCCCTTGCAGGTAGTGGCAGTGACCAAGCAGGGCCCACACTTCTGCATCCTGCTCACAGGTTAGGGTTGGGTCAGGGTTCAGAAGAGATGCAGTTTAATCAGGGTTAATGGTGCTAGTTGTGCTACTGCTGTGTGGTCACATCACATGAATATTAACCAACAAAAGAAAAAGGAAAAGAAAAAAAGAGACTTAAATTCATAAAGAACATTTCTGATTTAACCAGTGGACCTTTCAGAAGACCAGGTTTCAATTCGCTGACTGTGTTAAAGGTTTAAACACATTTCATTCAACCAAGAATTTGTGTGGAAAGTTTCTCTGAACTCCACACAACTTCAGTAGTTTGAATACATTTTATTTTGAACTTTTGACCAATATGAACAAATCTAACAACTAAAGCGTCATGTTTTGTTCATAATGTTAACAACGTAGGTAGGACTAAACATGTCAGATCTCTGATTCATGGCTCTGGTCTGACTAACAGCAGCAGTCACTGAGGCTCAGGGTTACTGTGTTTTTTTTTTTTTAGCTATTCCTCGAACTACGCAGTGGAACAAAAAGCCTTAGTTGGGAGGGAATTTGTAACATTGACAATTGACAATAACATTATCCTATGACAACTGAATTACTGAAAAATTACTGTTGCACGGCAACACAGGGGAATCCTCCCATACATATAATACAATAGAACTAATTTGTCTGTTAAACTGTAATATTAATGTTACTGCAGGAACTAGGAACACTGAGAAGTTAAGTCATCTCCAGCACAGATTTGACATATTTTGGCTTGAAATCCGTAACGCGTAAAAAGGAAGCACCATGTACACAAACACTAAACTACTCCGCTGAAGCGAAATATGTTGATAGTGCCAAAGTTGATTACTTAATGTTTGAGTAAATATGTAATATATTCACAGTCACATCATCAGGTGAGTCAATTATACTTTTGCTGCATACAAATACAAATGAAGTGAGAGAAGTTCATAAATCCAAAAGAAAACTTGAATCCCTGCTGCAGTTTCTACATCAGTTAAATTACAGGACGTGGACTTAAACACCTCACACAGCAGATCAGTCCGGAGGCACTGAGCCTACATCTCATATTTTCCAGCCAGTCTTTACTCAGGTGGGAGACTGAGGTGGGAGTACCTGGTTACTGTCCAACATCGCCTCCCTAAGGCTGGCAGCGGCACTGCAATAGTCGGCCCTGAGCAGCTGCAGCGTGGCGAGATGAAGACGATAAGATACACTGCAACCACCGAGTGACCACAGCAGCTCCTGGGACAGAGCCTGCTCCGCAATCTGACAACAGGACAACAGTGACTGCTGATAACTGTTTGCAAGCACAACACAGACATGTTTTTGTCTAATATTTGCTGAAACTTTGATAATGACAAGTACACACTGAGGGTGGCACTGTTCACTTTAAAATAACTCAGAGAAATGAAAGCTGTTGTGCTGTGTTTGCTGTGTACACAACCTGTCTGACATCTTCAGTACAAATTATTTTTAGCGGCTTTGACTTTCCAAAAAACTGGTTTCCACATCCAAGGGTCATTTTCCAGCTATTAAAGAATCTATAATGGTCATTAATCACTTTGGCCCCATAGCACATTAAACTGAGGGTCACTAACGACACTACAGAAATACTGCACATTGTGGATGACTGGTCATATTTGACCACTATGATTCCAGCTCAGTTTTTACCTGCAGGGCATTGTTCTGCAGCAGAAACTCAACTGTCTCTGTGTAAATGGTGGAGGAGAATTTAGATGGAGCGGATCTAGAGCTGACACTCTGTGCTGGAGGCTTTTCTTGTGCCCCTGCGTCCTGGTCTGCACACTTTGGGTCTAGGAGAAAATGACAGTTACACTGTGAGGGAGCATGGGCGTCTCCAGGAGCCATATATTCAGTGCCACAGAGAGAGTCAACAGACATATGACAGAAAGTAGGGAGAAGACAGTTGGATATCAACATTTGTATCCACATTTTAGGTTTTCTTTCCTTATGATTTAAAGGTGTAAATAAGCTACATTTTGTTTTTGTTTTTCTCCAATGATGACATTTATGTCTGTGCCTGGTTGTCCACCATCTGACTCAGGCTCCCTTTACTAACACTGCAACTTACTTTGTTCAACGGTGGGAGACTGACATGCAGGCGTAGCCTTCTCCTCTTCCTCCTGCGGCTCCTTTTCATTTGTCTCCTCCTTGTCTTTCTCCCTGTCCTTCACCTCCTCCCTCTGTGTTTGCTCCTTCGCTTCTTTTGACCACAGCTGCTTTCGGGCTTCTAGAAAAGCCCTCTCAGCCAGGATGGATTCGTTCTGGCTCTCATGGAGCAAACCTAGACAGCAGACATGGAAATGTGAAATGAGACTGCACATTTCTCTGCTTGGAGCTCTCCTGCTTTACTGATCTGAGTCAAGCAGGGTCAGAGTTTGTGAGGGGCTGATATGAATATGTTATTCAACCAAAGTTTTGTTGGTGATTCAACAGCTTTGTGATGTGATTTTCATTACTGGCTATTTTCCTTCAAAATTCTCATTTAGGCTTCCAAAAAGCCCCTGAAACAGCATTAGAACACCTAAAACTTTACACTGAAACAAGACTAATGAATCTAAAGTGACAGACTCAGCCTCACCCAGCAGAGTCCAGGCAACCACACTGGGTGGGTCTATTTGGGTGGCCCTCTCCAGGAAGGTCTGGGCCTCCTTGTAATGCTCAAACATCATTGCCAACACCCCACACATCATCAGGCTGGAGAAGCAAGAGGATACAGAAACTCAGCACTTCCCAGTTGTCGGGCAGGAAGTAAAGTTACATTAAGTTTCTGGTTTTCGTGTACGTGGATGTTTATAACCTGGGTTGGTGTGCCTGTTGGATGGACACAGCGTCATAGAAACATTCTTTAGCCCTCATGTAGTCTCCGGTCAGCACATAGTGGCTTCCCCACTCAAACTTGTGGGAGGGTTCACTGGGCTGCCTCACCACCAGCTGCAGGGGAAAAAAATACAAAATTCAGTGACCACTCAAGTAACTATACCACGAGAGGAAAACACTGACATGCCCCAAGAATAACAGACAAAAAGAAGCCAGTGCATTCATTAAGGAGCATTTGTTGCAACAAATCCATAAATAAATCAATAAATAGGAATGCATTTTGATTTAAAGTCTGAAAGAAGTGAAGAGACTGACAGCTGTGACTGGCTGTCAACTGTGCTCTGTTTTATTTATACACGTAAGTCCACTCTGTTAGACAATTATTTTCCTCCTTAATTTTGAGTGGAGCAGAAGTATTAGGAAAGACAAGTTATTTTACCTCTTGGTAATATTGAGCAGCCTGCTGATAATCTCCAGTAAGATTAGCCTCTCTAGCAAAATGTCTGAGCTGAGAGACACTCAGCCGGATCTCCGTCAGGGAGTCATTACTGACGTCATCTGAAAAAGTCTGATGAGGACGAGAATTTAAAATGAACATAAATATGCAGTATATAAATACTATGTGTGAGTGTGTGATTGTGTGTGTGTGTGTGTGTTACCTCATTGAGAGCTATGTGCATCTCCTCTACCAGGTAAACATAAAGCTTGCTGATAAAAGCCTGTAGCTCCTGAGGATTAGTGAATGGCTCTGTGTGCTGCATCTTGTCACGAACAATCCTAACTACTGCATGCTGCAAACCAGAAGCACACACACACACACACACACACACACACACACACACACACACACACACACACACACACACACACACACACACACACACACACACACACACACACACACACACACACACACACACTGAGTGGGCGACTGATCACCTCTAAAGAACTCCTGCAAGTTTTATCCGTGCACCAGAGATGTGCGCGTTTGGTCTGACCTTCAATTGTTCCTTATAAGTGAAGTATCTTCCAGAGACATTAAGCGCTCCCCTTAGCTCAGCCTGCTTTTGCTTCCAGCTGCAGTCTCCTGAAACCTCCCATCTTGTTCCAAACAATTCATTATACTGCTCAAAAACCATGGTCTCCATGTTGCCTATCTGCCTGTGGAAGTCCAGCACTGCCTGCAGAGGCACACATTCACAGTAAGAATTCAGCGAGTTAGCAACTCTGTAGTGTATGGCTGAATATCTGTGTGTGTGTGTGTGTGTGTATACGTGTGTATTTTACTCTTTCTGCTCTGCCAGGACCCGCTGGAAGTGGAGGTCTGGGTGGGATCAACTCCTTCACCCTGCAGGAAACAGAGACACACCTAAGTATATTTCTAAGTCATTTGTGTTGCACAATCAGTCATTAACCAAAAATGCAAATGACTTTATTTAACAGAACAGAGTGCAATTTCTCATAGCTCAGCATGACAGTCTAACTACTAGAACCAGGCCAAAGTCAGTGACCTAGGGGACTGATGTACACTTAACCTTCTGGCCAGCTCCTCCGGAGATGTTTTGGGTACCAGCGGTTTCTCCAAGGCTATCTCAATGATAATGTAAGTTCTGGCCTCCACATATGTCTGTTGATCACAGGAATGAGATATAAGTATGCTGAAGACTCCCCAAAATATTCAGAAATACAGCAAGGTTAGATTTATAGTACACAGCAGTAGTAAGGATTGTGCAGTGAGATTTTAAGGTTTGTACTGCTGCACTTGCATCTGTTAAAACTATAACTACAACAGCAGTTTCCAGTAAATGATGCCCACTGTGTGTGTGACTGCACTAATACTGTGTGAATTTTGCTCTGTTTAGTGGAAGCTTACATTGCTCTCATTATTGACGTGTGGTAGCTCATGTTCTGTCAAGCTGTCAGTCACACTGCCGGCTATCCTGCTCTGATTGTGAGGTTGCTGACGTAATAAAAGCAGGTTACATCAGGATTAAACCTTGACAAAAACAAGCTGAGACTTCAAAGGTTACAGTTTGGTGAAACAAACTAAAAACTGGTGTTTTTGTCTTTGCTTAAGTATTTTTGAGGATTTATTTAACAGTTAATATCTTGTCAGGTTTTCCAAGCCTCTAAATATTCTGTCAGAACCTTGCTGACCTTTTTGGCTGCCTCCTTGGAATCCCTGGCTCCCTTGTTGTTTCCATCCAAGTGCTTTCCTGCCTTACCCTTGTTAGAGCCTGCAGCTGAGACAGCACGAGGTTTACCCGGGTCTGCTGCAACCTTGGCCTGCTCCTTTAACACACTGACACTCCGCTTGGCCTTAGAGTACAAGATCATTGACAGACTCGTTTCAACAAAAGGTTTAACAGAACATGCAGTAGGATACATTTCAGGATTACTGAGGAAAACCCTGATCCCAAAATGAGTAAAAAAATAAAATAAAACAAAAGATATAGATTCATATTTTAGTTTTCAGGTCAAACTCATTTTCAATGGGAGTGCTTGGGGGCAAATTAGCGATAGCATCAAAATTGCTATTTTTAAAAGACTAAGAAGGCTCGACACAACATGAAAATTTGCTCGTAGTATCACCAGGGTCTCTACACATGAACACGAGCACTGAAAACATTGTTTGTGTACAAAGAGTTTACTAGAGAGAGTGTTCCCAAGCCCATGTAGTAATATCCTTTATACAATCATATGTTTGTATCATATTCGCATGACTGTCTCAGATCAGTTTGATACACTCTACACAGCGCCCCATATGTTTTAAAATGTGGTTGTAGACTATTGAGTGAAGTCTTTGTTTAAGCATCACACATGATTAATGACCTGTGGCACACTCCTTGTAAGGGGCCCACAACAAAATGCATGCTCAGACGCACTAACATTACTTCCTCTGTTCTGACCCTTCACAACTCCTTAACGCAGATTGCTAATTTCTGACCTCTATCAAGCAATTTGGAGTCCCTCCATTTAAACGCAACAGGCTGAAGAATCTCTTATGTATCCGTCTGTCCTGATGCTAAACCCAAAACTGTGGCCTGCTCAGTAAAATCTTAATTTGAAGACATTACATATTATATGGTCATGATGTGCTTTGTGCATCTGGAAATATGTGTCAAATGTGCAACCGTTTGTTAAACCTGTGTGTGAACTTCTTGAACAGCGAAGTCAAAGGATGCAAAATGAATGTCAGCATAAACTGCTGATAAAGTTGTATCATATCATATGGTTCCATATGACACGGCAGATCTGTGCAGTATCCTGAGAGCGATGATCTCTGTACTGGACACATAGAGATGAAATTGGTATTGATCATTTTTTCAGACCGTGTTCAGAAAGCAAACCCAAGTACATCCTTAATGGTACTCCATCTGCTTTTTAAGGGAACACTCCAATAAAAAGTGAATGGAAGTCCATTCGTGTATAACTTAACCCTGGTAGATAATGTTTCATGATGCTTGACCCAGTAAATATAAACCACATCAAGAACTATAAATAAATCAAATAAGTGAATGCAAACGAGTCAACTGTGTTTATCCTAGAACCTTTTTCAGCAATTCAGCCTCAGAGAAGGGATGAATGCTGTATGCTCCTCGGATGTGGCTGACTCCAGGATACAGCAGCCGCCCCACGTCCACAAATGCCACACCATGGAAAGGGATCTCTGGGTTCTCCTCAGCTATCTACATACACACACACACACACACACACACACACACACACACACACACACACACACACACACACACACACGGGCAAACAGAGTGGGACGGGATGAACTTGCCAGCCAGTCATTGATTGCTGTTTCAACATATCCTTCTATACATATCCGTCTCACCGGCTTGGATTCTACCTTTGCCAGTGAAGCCGACGACCTCATAATCTCCACTGGCCAGAGTCTGTTCTCAGCGATCGTCTGCCGCAGCCTGAAATCACAGCCGTTGATACATATATTTTCATCTTTATTTTCTGTATCTTTAGTTCTTTATTTTCTGCAAGTGTTGTTTCCACACCGAATGATTCAATTGACTCACATGTGTTCTGATGCTTCTTTTTAATTGTATATCGTATTTTACTCTTTTTGTGTTTTGCTTACAAATATTCCCCAAGTAATTACTTGTTGTAATGACCAGTTTTGTTCACTAGGATTCAACTTTGCTGTACTAAATGTGTTGAGTCCAAGGTTAAGCGCAGGCACTGAGGTAAAAAGAGTAAAAGATCAAACACCTTCCCTTTATCCTTTCCATTTGGCCTGAAATGCATTGAACCAGGCAATCCAGTTTTCAAGTACAGGCTGCCATAACCCTGACATGCTGTTCCTTGGTAGAACTTCAGATATAGCCCCGGGAAACGGATGACTGACTTTCCCTTACTAGAATAATCTCTTCAAAGTCATTGCCAAAAGGTAGCCTGAAGGTCAGACATTGTGAGGGGGAGTGTGGTGTGTGCGCAGCTGACCTGGTAGTTCCTCCTGCATCCAGGAAGCAGTGCATCTCTGTGTCCCAGCTCACCCGGCTCTTTGTGGTCTCTGCCTCGTTGCGAAACTCCTGGTCCTGTGGGAACATTAGACGTTGAGCCCAGGAACTGACCGTGTAACTGACGCTGCCTCTATGCAGATTTTTTCAGTCTACAGTATCAGATATGCTACTTAGTCAATTTGATTAACCTATATTCAGATTTTTCCATTTGAGGCCCACCTTAATCATCACAATCCTCCTCTCATCACAATCTCAACTCATTAGGCATAGAACTTAATAAAGATCTCTATACACTCAAATGGGGGGTATTAGCTTGTAAATGCAACAAAACACTGACCTTGAATTTGCTTCTTCTATTTACCACACTGGAAATCATAATATTGAAATAAAAACCCAATGTAGAAATCTCTACACATTTCTTTGGATTGGGTTAGAAGTGGTTTAAGGTTCCTGTCTTCTTCTGTTTATGAGTTACGCTCATGTTTTGGCCAGTGTCCATGGGGCTTTTTTTGTGAGGAAATTTTCCTGCCAAACATGAAATGCATCGTGTCAGTGCCTGTCTAGAATCACAAATAAGTCCCAAATAAATCTCAGCTGTAGTAAATCTCAAACTTGTATATTTCTTTGTAGCAGTTTCTGTCACACCGAGGAACTTCTCTCAACATTTTCTTCTCTGTTTTGAGTTCAGGAATCCTGTGTGGCTCCAGTTTTCACAGCAAAGCATCTAAATCAGACACTGCGTTGGCACCCACTGGAGTTGAATTCAGAAATGTGACTCTTACACTCTGTAAGTCACCAACGTTGTAACTTTTAGATTCTCCTGCCTCTTTAGTTTAACAGGAAAAGCGCAAACCACTGGTGAATAACGATAACAGTATGATATGTGACTGTTCACACTCCTGCAGGTCTCAGGGCACCTTTAAGATGTGTTTGGTGTGAAAATGATAATTATCTTAAAGTTTATTCAAATAAAAAGGCATTCATACGATTTGGACAATTGGTGACAGTAGTGTGCCTTATTATAAAAAAAAGCTATGAAGGCACCGAGGCTGTATGTGCTGCTACCTCTAAGCCTGTCAGCTCGCCGTCCTCTTCATGAATGGGTTCTGCCTGGAAAAAGGCATCAGGCAGGAAGTGGTTCCCCGGGACTAGCAGGGCCTGATGTGGTCTCTTCTTTTGTCGGTCCTTTTCCTCCCTCTGCCCTCCGGCTTTAAGCTGTCCTTCACAGAACAGCAGCACCTGATCTTCCTGAAATTCAGAAGAGTAGAACAACCGTCTCTGCTGGTACCATTGTGCTCTTTTTACTGAAGATCTACACTTGTCTTAAACAGTCAAATTAAATGTTATATGAATGTCATTTGTTCTGTTCGATAAAAAAAAGCTCAAGCCCCAATACTCACCTCTGCAGTAAGCGGGACCTCCAGGGCAGCAGTGTATGCGAAGGGGGCAGGGCCCGACGGCAGCATCCAGGACTCAGGGAGAGAATAGGCTGTCTCCACGGTTACCGTCATCAGGTTTGAGGCTGAGAGTTCAGCCTCAGACAGCACTAGATCCGACACACTGACACACACTTCCAGAGTCGACGGCTAAAGGAGGTCAAACCATGAGGCATGTTAAAAAATGTATTTAACTCTGTTATTATTTTGTCTGCAAATGTTATCATTAAGTTAAAGGCAGTAAAACGTGCTAGATGTTCCTACCTGAGGATTGAAGTCCTTTACCAAACGCAGCTGAAATATAAATAATAACCACACATACTGAGTGAAAATTAAAACTGAGTGACAACCATTTTACAATACTTTTCATTCTAAGCAGCCATCATATGCAGAATTTTGATATGGTTGAGATCCCTGCCAAGCAGCCCACTGTAAGCAAGCCCTGTATAGGCTCATGACATGGTAATGCCGTGAAAGCTTTTACATAGAGAATGATAGTAAAAGATATCTCTTGGTGACATGTTGGAGGTTTCAAATTCTCCCAAACTGTGAAACATCTCTAGCCCTCAACAATTAAAATAGAATATGGCAGTTGGCCACTTAGCCTGGTTGGTAATCCAGCCTTGGTTTCAGGTATAGTTCATACCCTTCTACCAGAATATACAACTCAATTTAATGGACAACACTGAAAGGCAAGAAGTCGGCAAATATATTGGTAGGAAAACTAGGAACATTTAACACCTTTAAATTCAGCACAGATGACTAAAATCTACTTGACAAGTGGTATCGATGTTAGTTAGTACAAAGTAAAAACAGTAAGAAAGCTGTAAACAATCTAAATTATAATTTGTGAATCCAGCATGGACACTCTTTTGTCAACACATAGATAACACATCATCACGTGTACATTTCTGCTAAAAAATGTATATTGCACTAATCTCCGTTATTCAAAGTAGCGATGACCCCGGGCCTAAAATAACTGAGTGACATTATTGTCGAGACATCAACCGACCAACCTTGCTGCTGGAGTTCTGGATCTCTTTAGCCGAGGACCTCGTCACTGGATTCAGTGGGACAGTGGACAAGAAGCTACACTGACCTGAAGACAGAAGAGAAAACAATTTCAATGGTTAAAGCCGTGCCTTGTGAGGAAACATAAAGCAACCAACATTTGATTAGATAAAAATACAATTACAAGTTATATTGCAATATGAAAACACATCATCTCTAACAGGAACCTTGTAGCAATGGCAGCAGGTCCACCACAGCTTGGCCCAGCACAGCTGTCCTCGCCTCAACTTTCTTCTCCTCAGGCAGGAGTTCTGTCACCGTCACTGACCACAACAAAGTCATTCACATTAATCAGAGGGCTGCACGGACTGGCAAAAACTCAAGCTTTTATTCATTCAACAGTGAGCAAATTATCACCAATTTCATGATTCTGTCAGTGAGAATTGTTTTGACTTCAGCTGCAGAAGACAATATTTATTTAACTTTTGGCAATGAATCTGGGGAGCTGAAATAGTTCTTTTCAAGGAGGATATCTACACATTATAAGTCTTGGATGGCTGACAAAACAACCGATTATGCTGTCATAAATATCGTAACTAACTAACAACAAAACTGACGTAAAACTAGGTGAATTTAGAAGCTGAGGTATTGTCACAGTAAAGCCAGTTCTTCTGAAATGTTGTGGAATTAGTATTTTCTTGAAGCTATGTTTCAGTTTGCTATCAATGATCCAAGTGTCAAAACATTTCAACTTGTCCGAAGTTGAACTTACAACTTATTGGCTAGAATGGGTTGCTGGCTGCCAATATGAAACATTTTCTCTGCCAAAATAACAATGTATTAGCATCATAAAATCTATAGTATCAGCATGTGTTAATGCTCGCCTGGTGTCTGTACAGAGTCATTGCCTGTTTGTGTGTCATGTGGACAGAGCCAGTCAAGCTAAATGCTATCAAGGAGACGCTGCTGTACAATCTGAATGAAAACACAGGCTGAAACTAAAACCACAGATATTACAGGAGACAGAGCAACATTTTCAAACTCAGCTTACATATGATTGGTTTATGGCTGATGTCAGTGAGAGCCTGAGCATCACTGGGGCAGTGGAAGCTGCAGGTAAAGTCAAAGTCAACACACTTCTCCACTGGGTCCACCTGCTTCTTGTCCGACTCTCCCAGTACCGTTCCATCAAATTCAACCCGCAGGACAGTCTGGCAGCTGTCTGCCTTTTTCCCTTGCTGAGAAGAGATGACATAGAATATGTAGTGCCAGGTGGACACTGTTATCCACAAACCTTCCCAGCGTCACAACAACACATTAAACAAAACGATAAAGTTTGAATTACATTACAATAAAAGCAATTAAATAAATACATTTTAAGCAACACATAATTGACATGATGTCAAATGAGTTTCAGCTATTGGTATGCTGCCTAGCCCTCATAGGAACTGTAGCTGGCCAGGCATGGCTCATTGATCAACTCTCTGGTTTGACATCTTTGAGAAGTGAAAATGGCAGCCTGCCCTGTGGTGAGGGCTAAAGAGAGGATGTAAGAGCCCACCCTTTTGTACCAAATCTGACTCAAAACAACCACTCAGCTACTCAGCCAACATCTAATTAGCCAATAACAGAGGCAGACCATAAATTATGCTACTACTACCTCTTTAAACACATTATGAAACATAACACAGACAAATGTTCACATCAGTTAATACACTGTAAACCTGATTCAATTCACTAAAAATATTAAACGTAATCCAAATAATAAAGAGGACATTTATTTCAAATCCAGTATCTGTGACTTTAGCACAATAGCAGTCATTGTCCACACTGCTAACCAGACTGTTGGTTTCCTTTCAAGCTTGTTGCTTCAAACTGTAACTTAGTTAACAGTTAACAGTGAGCGAAAGCCCAATTGTGTCTCTTTTTGTTTACATGGTCTGGCAAAAAAAAAGGAAAGGTAATGCACCCTTTAGGAACACTTCTGTTGCTTTGACCGTTAGCTAACCGTTGGTTGATCTTAAAGTGAAGTTTGCAAACGTTATTTCTACCGTCCGTCACTCCTGCAGTGACAAACACACGTTGAGTGATCTTACCAGGTTATTTCCACGGCTTATTTTAATAGTCATCTTGGTTCCTGGGGTGTTTTCATGCGTATCCATTGTATAAATAACGCAGAGCGATAACTTGTGTTGATGTTATTTGCCGTCGCAAGCAGTTGTCGCTTTCTCCGTGAACATACGGAGTGCCGTTTCCATGGCAACGCTGCTACACATGGTTGGTGACATGCGCAGAAAGCTCACCTTTGATTTATCCAAATTAAATTAAATTAAATTAAATCTCCAAGCCATGATCCACATAGACGGATGCATGTCTGTCTGTCTATGATGATCCTCCTCCTGAGTTTCTTCACGGACACTGCACAGTGAAACACTGCTGGCAGCTCATATCCTGGGCATGAGCAACTTCATGCGTCGTTTGATTTTGAAAATGGGATGTCTTGACATATTGATCATATTTATAGTCAAACTTTTTTTCTTTTTGTCCCATAGAAGCTATAATGATTGTGCCCCAATAAGCAGCCTCCATTGTCGCAACTCTTTTTTGTTTTGTTTTAATTTTAACTTTTTATAGGTTTTATCTTTGTCACATTGTGACATGGGAACACTTCCGGACAGCTGAAAACTGACTGTCACATTCTGTATCCCCTCTTTTTAACCTGAAAGGATGCTCACACATCTGTCAAATTCATACTGCTCACTGATTTGATCACTACAGGTCATTTTCAGCCAGCTTTGCTCATATGACATATGTGTGTGCTTCCTTTCATATTGATCTGACAGTAACATGCAAGCATGGACTGGCCATCTGGCGTACCGAGCAATGCCCGATGGGCCGACACACATTTTTGGGCCGGGCTGTCATAATTTAATCAAAACATTTATTATAAATCATTTTTATCGACCGCGACGGCCCATTGGTTTATTTTCTACAAGGACATTGGGCTAATCCAATGAAATCTCTCAGCCCTCCTCTTTTTTTACTAAGTGCGCACAATTTAGAAGGGGCGGCCCATTGGGCCACCTTCAATATAGACAGTGGACTGAACCAATCAGGATATAGTACGACAGCGGCCCCACCCCTTCTCTGCGCTGTCTCCTGTAACTTCTGCTAGTTTCAAAGTGTTGAGCGCGGGGAGTGACAACATGAAGCAATAAAAGAGAAAGAAAAGTTGCGTGCTAAGAGAAGAATCTCACTGTAAATGCTGCAAAATGTGCTAAAATCACAGACTTGCTCGCTGGAGGGGCTGCTGTCGCCTCCACGTTCTCTGAGGTAGCATGAGCCAGCAACAGCAGCAGCAGCAGGAGAGTAGCAGCCAGAGATGCTGCTCACTGACAGGGACAGTGTAGCACAACCCGGTAAGCAGGTAGTAATGTTAATACAGGGACTGTGAGGTGATGGAGGTAACGTTAGCTCTATTAGCCTACATGTAGAGTTATCAGCGGGTCGAGCCGGCCCGACAAACCCGACCGGACCCGCAGGCTCAGGTCCGGTCAGGTTAACGTGGGGGCGCGGCAGACAATTCATGCCGGTGTGTCGCGCTGCGTCGGGTTCCGGCTTAAAAACCCGCGGGCCAGGTTGGGTTGTAATTCAGGCCCGTTTAGAACTGTAATTACATGACAATGATGAGCAATGGCGATTGATTTGTATCAAGATTAATTGCTGTTGCATCCCAAAATCTGGCAGCCACGGCACCTTATTCTGTTAAAATAGTAAACGGTCAAGGCCGAGAAGTGTTGATGAGCAGCAAGTGTCCATTTTAGGCTCCATCATGGCATTTTAGATATTTAGGTTAAAGGTGTGTTGAAAGGCTGCATAGTAGTTTGAATTTGTAGCAACCCTCTATGCTGTGGTTAAACATGTTTTAAAATACTGATTTTAAAACTGCTAAATGATAAGTAAAAGCTTTTCAATTTAAGCACTAAAGTAAGTGTAAAGAAAATATAAAAGTATTTAGCAAAAGGTGTGCCCACAATGAACAAGATGAGTAAGACAGTGTTAAAGGCTTTTAAGACATAGTTGCTTTGTATGAGTTCATGAAGCAGCCCTGTCTTTAGCCTGATATAACAATGTTTCAGCTTTTTAAAGGAGGGAGCACCTTTTAACCTGAAGAATTAGAATTGAGCTGCTATATCAGAGGAATACAGAAAACACATATAAGAGATGATTTCAATAAAAAGGATAAAAGAATCAATTGAACTACACAGAGCAGACAAAAGTGGTGGACATAACAAAAGACACTAAACCTCTGAGATTTAGGATGTTGATGATACATTATGCTTGAAATAGAGAAGGAGTTAGAACTATGTGTTGAGTAAATTTACTTACTTGTTTTCCACAATGGTTTTTTGATAGATTTCTAAAGTAAACTGTACATTTCTAATAAGCCTAAAGGCAAAAAATTATGTTTTTTTTTTCCGCTTGTGCTCCGCTAATTATGAGGGGCCTGTCTAAGCCAAAAATGCCAGGGCCGATTTTTTGTCCCAGTCCACCCCTGGTAACATGTTCAGCTGTCAGGAAGCGTCCCTTTGCTTTAATAGACACATTTAGCATACAATTAAACCCAAACATAATGTATAATAAATCACACATGCTCTATGCTTTTCACTACAGCAGGAAGCTATTGTGATTTATGCTTATAATGTTTTACTGATTTCACTCTTTTTAACACCAAATGTGTAGCATCATTTCTCTCTGGGAATATTAGACATTGAGCTCTGTACTTGTAGTTCTGGAGCAGCAGGGGTCACAACTTTCTGCTGGCGCAATATTCTGTGATTTTCGTAGTCAGCTGACATGTTCTTGTACTGTACAGCTAAGCTAAACACAAAGCTAAACTTTTGTCAAACTTGAATGAAAGTGAAGAAAAAAAATCTTCAGCATAAGTCCTATCATAATTATTATAACTCATATATTAAGATAAGTCGTAAATACTAATGCTACCCTCTCAAGCAATTAAGGACATTTCAGTGAAGCATGCAAGAAATTCATGAGGTGATAATGATCTTTATTCAGCAACCAAGGCTAAAGTGAATAACAGAATATTCTTCCTAATTAGAAAAAAACACACATTAAGAATGATCCTTTTAATATTATTTATATTGTAGCCTAGCTATTCAATTCATGATTTGATGTTCAGTGTTGCAACTAAGCCAGTTGCCTTAACTTTGTTAATAAAGAGTTGGTTCATTGCACAAAAAGATGCTTGTTTCTTCCCATTGATGGCAGATATATCTTTTACTTAAGTAGCCTCATAGTAACAATCCAAACATGTAAAAATAGTCTCTTACCACCACTTATAAGTTTCACCTTAGTCAAATTAAACTACAGTATTACTATTAAAATATACTTATAGTAAAAAATGTAGGCAGGCAATACAAATTATATAATTGTATTACAATTCTTGACGAAAGCATCGATATAATGTTGCAGTTGGGGGTAACTGACGCTGTCAAATAAATGTTGGATTTACAAGTCCAATTTTTCCTACTGGATAGCAGTCAAAGTAAAATGTCTTACTTTCCTCTTTCCTGTCATGTTTCCCCACCCAAGAAGAACTTGATGCATTCATTTAAAAGAATGAGTTACATGTACAATGTTGATGAAGGTTCTCAGTCATCCAGGCCTGTTCCAGTTTGCTGTAGATGTTTCACCTCTCACCCAAGAGGCTTCTTCAGGTCTAACTACCTGGAGGAGCAGCAGGCTTTTAAACTCTGAACTCTGATTTTGAGTCCTGAGGGCCACTTGTGGGTTGTCGGCCCAGCCGGCCCTCATGTGGGTTGTTAGGGCGAGGTGAGCCCAGGTGTGAATGGTTGTTAAGCTGTCTGGGGAGAGAACTCAGGACTGCACTGTAGGTGGGTGATAGGTGATGTCTTTGTGGAGTCAAAGTAAGTTTGCTATCATACTTTCCTCTCAGTATCTCCTATATCTGTACTTGTGTAAATGTTTTCACTGTGATGTTTTTTGTTTTTTTGGTGCTTATGTTGTGTTGCCTGTTCTCCTCCAGGTCACCATGGTGGAGCTGATTGGCGATGCCTGGACCTGCTCAGCCGTCCTCCTGGATCCACGCTCTTCACATATATTTTGTATAATTTCCTTGGTATAGATTCTGTACATGAAATTTGTAAACTGTGATTTTGCTGTTTTGTTCTGTACTGGGAGAGGGATCCTCCTCTGTGGCTCATCCTGAGGTCTATTTCCTCTGTGCAAAGACTTTCGGAGTGATTTTGCGCAGTGTAAATAACACTGAATTGATTTCCAGTCATGGTTGTCCTCTTCCTTCCTAAGAAGAACTTGTCTCACCCTCATGTAACAGCTGCATGTACTCTGAAGTGTCCCTGTTAGAGTTCTCAACGGGCCTGAAAATTACAGCCCGACCCGACCCGGCCCACCGGTTTTAAGCCCGAACCCGACGCAGCCCGACACACCAGCATGAATTGTCTGCCCGAACCCGACCCTCCCGCCTGAATTGTTTTCCTCATACACTTGTTATGATCAGACAGACAGCAGACGGAAAGGTGACGCGAGCCAGGAGACAGGTGCTGCGTCACCGTCAGCAGCAGCACCCGCTCCCACTGCAAAGAAGACACCGCGCTTCAACCAGTGGGAAAATATATTCAGAGAGACAGAAACAGACTGTTTCCCCACTCCTCGAAAAGCA